>OZ020175.1:1059358-1244875 GCA_963971145.1 Sussaba pulchella | reverse complement strand
AAGCGTGAAACGCCAATTCATATTCCCGTGCCTTAGGTACGTACCTAGTCTGTCGTAGGGACAATGGAGAACCCACGCTCTCGTTTTATGATGTAAAGAAGAGGAGGCGAGAATGTGTATAGGTCGTACCACTCTACTCACTGAACGAGGCTCGCGACGCCCGAGACCCCGCTCGATTCCAAAAGCTTTACTCAGCCGTGCGCCGCCCGGGCCTACTCTACAATTACTTCGACGCCAACGAAAAAAGTTAAAAAAAGACATATATAGATATGCATATCAGGGTGTAATGAAAAAAGGGAAAGTTTTTCGATTCTTCTCAGGCAGTTCCAACGATTGAAGTAAATAGTATCAGGAGACATCTGTCGAGATCTGAGCTTAATCAGACAATATTTAAAGGTTCCGCTTTTACGAATTCGACTTGCTTTTGATTAACACGTTAACAAATTTTTTAAATTGACAATTAAATTTCCAGGGGAACTAAGGTTTTCGAAGAGGTAAGTGCAATACATAGTATTGAGATCACTTAAAATAGGAATATTTTGTGTTTCACAATGAAAAACAAGCTGGAAATGTTATTTCTCGGTCGTTATTTATCGAGTATTCTTATCGAGCCGAATCGACACAACTGTTCGGTCCCCAGAATAAATTATCGGGTAAAAAGAGAAATAAATCGGCCGCTAAGAAGAAGGAACAGCTAGACGGAAGGTATTCTGCCGAGTTAGGTCGAGTTCCAGGTTATCACGGATATTCTCCGACAATGGTCTGGCCGCGTGCAAGTACTCGAGGTAAATCGAACTTTCCCACTGATATGGATGGAAAAAAAAGATATTGAGCGAAACTAGTCGCATGACGATAGAGCGGTTAGCTTTCTCCGCTTGATTTTCTATCTGCCGGAAGCTATGCCATCGCTCCTCCATCGCCAGAGGCCGCCGGGATGTAGGATTCGTGCACGAATCTCGTTAGGTATATCTATCTCACTCCTATCGTTGCTAATTGGTGCATCGATTATACCAATTACGGTATCCTACTCGAGAGAATAGCTAATTGCTACGACAGAGCGCATCGTTCTCTTTCTCTCTCTCTCTCTCTCCCTTACTGGGTCACCCATACATATTCCACGTTCTAACGAGATGTCCAGGGTGCGTGAGTACAACCCGAATCATGACCGCGAGGTCATTCCCGCGAAAGCGCTGATGATCTTCCTCGTTTACAAAACTCGCATACACCATCCGCCGCTTCCGGGCGAAACGCGACGGGATTTGGCCAATTTGAATGGACATTTGAAGCCGACGGAATAGCGACGCGTTGTATTTCACTTTCGCCTATAACCTCGAGGTTCAACGGCCTGATACTTGATGTATTTCAAAGCGATCGATGACGTGGAACAGTGATTTGACTACCGAGATTAGAACTGTTTCTATTTCTTACCGGCGAATATCTATCATTAACACGTTAAACGTCTAGCTTGCTTTATTTCCCTTCCGTTTCGCCTGCGGTCACACCGTATTTCAGTAACCGTTTAGCAGTATTTGAATAATGTTTATTGCAATTTTTGTTATTAACAAGTTACATTTGAATACTTTTTTTAATGATTTGTAAATTGTTAAAAATCAATCAATAGTATCAAAGATATCATTTTCGGAAAGGAATAGCGTCACTCAACAGTGAGTGACGTGGCCTGAACGGAAAGTATAGTGTCAGTCATCGGTGAATAACATGTCACCGGTGATTGACGTTGTCGATTTTTTCCGAGTCGCTGAGGTTTGAGTTTCTAGCTGGTCCGATTTTCCGTTGAACCCTCATAAAACCGTGGAAAAATAGGTTCCAAGTTTGTATATGTCGGATGAAGATCAATCAATGGTCCGAGCTCTCGTTATCCGATCGATTTAACGATCTGTTTCGACTGTAGCCCCGTCGTGGCTCAGTCTCTTCGTGGTGTTAGTTTTTCAAGTGTAAGGTGGTGACGGAAGGGAGCAAAAGAACGAGTGAGCCAGAGTGCTACCGCTGGGGTGATGGTGGCCGACGTGCTATGGCTCGAGGTCCATTGTAAGCCTCATTCATCGGTATCGGATAACTCGCGCGCTGCTCCCTGCTGCCGAAAAAGTCGGCCAGTTTGTGCTCCCGCATCGCTCTTTCGTTCCCGTTCGTGGAACCCGCCAGGGCGAAGAGGGACCGAATCAACGAATAAAACGTTGGCTCGGCGGGCCCCCCGCGGGACCCGCGCCGTTCCCGAGAGTCCCGTGCCGGAGAGAAAGACAGAAAGAATAAAGACTGCTGCGTGGAGGCGGAGGGCAAACTGCGAGTGATGAATAAAAAAAAAAGAAAAATAAAGAAAAAAAATGAAGAATCGACCGGTTTACTTGGGCGCGGGCTGTGGTCTACCTTCGCTCTTCTGTCTCTCATACTCGAAGTGTTCGGATTAATTTTCGTTGTTGTTGTTCTTGTTAAGTCCCTTGCTACCCAAAGTTCCGTCCGGTATTTCGCGATACCGACGTTAAACGCAAAAAATATCGAGGGGGATCGGGAACGCGACCTCGTAACGTATGAAAACCGTCGGGTTAATTTTACCGAATGGTATGTAACTCGCGGACAAGATTATTCCACAGCGATATACCGAGCTCCAGGTGGATGATCGTGTGGGTATGGTCGGCAATATGTGCGCGCCGGTTGCCACGGGATGGCTCGTTAAGCCGCGTTGAAAGAATTCAGGGCTTATGGATGGAAAGAAGAAAAAAATAGGACGGGCCGGGCACCGGTGGCCCCCTCCACTCTGCCGTGTGGACCGGTTTGCCCCGGCGTAGTTGATACGGCAGTAGCCCCCGATGCGGCTGTAGGTGGGTCGGGTTAACTGGATAACCCTTTCCCGGCTCTCTCTTGTTTATGCGTTGGATTTTTTACATATATTTTTCCTCATGGTGACGTGTTTATCCGAAGAATCCACTTCTCGTAATGGTTGCGGGTCAAAAAACGGGTTTTGCCAATTGATTCGCGCTGCGTGGACTTTTGTTTTATTATTTTTTTCTCTTCTTTTACGGTAGAGTGGATTATTTAACACTCTCGTGTGGTATCGCAGTTCCATTTCGTTAGTCAGAGCGACAAATGTGGTGTTCAGGTTCGCATTACAACGCGGACGGTCAGCTCGGGCACGTTTTTGGCCAGCATGGGAGATCATTCGCTTGAAAGTGGCGTTTGCACGGACCGTGTATATATACATACATGTACATGTTACGTACGTAACGGTTCGTGTAGCCCACGACGTGTGTACTTACCTGATGAGGCTGATGGTCGACGTAGCTGGCCGTGGACCCGTTCGAACCTCCGAGCACCCGTGGTCCCGGCTGGTCCTGTACCTCTGCACGCGTTCCACTGCAAAACTGAGAGTGAGACGCACGCCAGCTTCGGTTAATTTTACAGCAACCGACGTGTACGACTGCGGCTCTCGCGTCGTCAATGATACTCCGCGGTCGTTTCAACGTCCAACTTAAATATACATTTGAAGGCTGGACCCTTTGGGCCGTGCGTTGATTCCCGGTCGTTTGACGTTGTCCGGATAAAGCTTCATTCGCTCGTCAGGATCCGGAGCTAAAACTTTTCAGTTTGTTTTGAGGCGTCGCAAACAAAAAGTTGGGATTCGAGGGATCTCGAGAAATTTACGGTAATTGAACAAACTCCGAACAAGTTCAAGTGTTGCGTATCGAAATTTCTTTGTATCGATGTCATAGACTCGTGCGTTATATGATTATGCGAAGGGACCAGCGTGGGGCGGTTTTCGGTACCACGCCGGGGCCTCTCGTGGCTCGCGCTTTAATTACCTGGCCGATGTTTGCCTATATTGTTGCCTAATATTTGCAGATCGATCGATAACTGGCTCCCGTGTACCACGGTACGGGCGTAGGGCTCCGATAGAACCGCTGCTGGTCTATTGCGCGAACGTTGTTAGCAGCATTATGTGAGAAAGGTCGATGGTACTGCCGCCCCCGGTCGTCGAAGCCGGTATAGTTTGGTATATGGCGTTGGCTGATGGTTTTGGGTTTTCGGGATTGAAAGATCGACGCGATATAGGGAACATGGGAAGCCACATCGCAGGCACAACGTTGGAAATACGGTAACGTCGGTGATGCCGGGGAATATATAGGATGTGATTACACGCAATTCCACAAAGCAGAGCCAACGATGGTGGCCGCGGCACGGAAGAGACGCAAGCGAGAGGGATAGACGAATGGAGACGAAACCTATGACGGCTTTTGTTCCATTCTCTCCGTCTCCTCGAATGGATGATACCGGTGGTCAAGAGCTCGGTCCGTCGGGGTTTGAATCGCCCGAGGCTACTTAAACCCGCTTGATTGTCAGCCGTGCCGTGTGGCTGTACTGCCGTTTCAACTAGAATTGTCGATGGTTCGTGAAAGGAGTTTGTTCTGCCCCCAAGAAAAACTGGCTTTAGATGAGGTTAACTCAAGGTACAGGTCCCATCGAAATTGCTTTCCCGGAGCAACCGTTTTTTTTTTTCACTTTCTTTAACCTCTCTTATCAGAATGAAACAATTTTTCTGCTTCCAAGAAGAGAAACAAACTGAAAATGGAAGGAGAATAAGTGAAAAATAGATATGGCGTTTATCAGTGAGCTCTCTGTGGGTTTGTGGGTAGCAACACAATCGCGGGAGTAATTGGTTCGTGGTTCGGAGTCACGAATAAATGAAGATATCAAAGACTATGGCGCTGAATGATAAGCCATGTACGGATAGTGATAGGTCAAGGGCAGCTGAGGTAATACTCGAAGAGGAATCGAGACCCTACGTGAGCTTCGCGGTGCTGGCCACCTGCTCGGATCTCCGAGCTTCGCATAGTCCTTCTCCCGTGGTCTCGTGTTCTCTTACGCAGCGATGACATACGATCGGTTCAGGGATTTGATTATAGAATATCAATCGAAATGACAGCAATAACAACTGCATCCCTCTACAACTTGTGCAAATAGACGTGGGTGGTTGTCTTGGTTTCAGAGTGAATATGAGTTACTTCCCGCAGTCACGATACACGAGCTCCAGTCAATCGAATTGAACCTCTGACTCGGGCAGTGACGCTATTCGGTTGGGGCACACCCACGACTGACTTCAAAGCCAAATATTGCTCGTTTTATAGATCATATTGCCTATACAAAGTGATGGAAGTCTGATAATTAAACTTTGAGGTCGAATTTATTTCAAAATTCCTCGAGGTTCAGCCAACTTGTGGATGGAGTTGCAACGATTGGCTGATTTTCTTTTTGGTCCTTCGATCATTGATTTTTCTTACGACGAGAAAAAAACGAGCTAACGAATATAGACCGAGACAGAACGACGAGTGAGTTTGTAGAAGGCAAAAAAGATTGTCGTTGCCGGTTCTGTCGTACCCCAATCGAGCTTTTCCCTCCCGAGTAAGAACGCTCATCCCCTTTGCGCCAAACTTTCTCCCCTCGCTATTACACCTACCGTTTCCCCCGTCTTTCCTCACTTCCGTGCTTCGTAATCTGAAAATCGATCCTTGTTGCACCTTTGTTTCACAACGTGTCCGTCTCGCTTCTTGTCGTTGGACGAGACCCGATGAGAACGCGCTGTGAAAGACCAACCAGGAAAACAGATAAGAGGACGAAGTTTCCCTGTGATGTCACGCGCCGCACCGGGTAAGCGAATCGAAAGGGAGATTGGCGAGGCCGAGTGAGACGTGGCCGTGTGTCGGTGTTGCACCCTCGGCGTACAGACGACATCGAATCGCTCGCTCGGTCGACCCACGCTCGACGATCCTACTCCGTAAGCTCGGAAGCTAGATGTTTCAGCCACGGATTGCGTCGGGTATTTTAAACGATTTCAGTAGCGGAGATGGAAGTTCATCTCGGTTTATACTATCCAGCTAATTCAAGTTTTATCTCACGTTTCAACCGACGATGTTATTTTCAGATGACCAACTTTATTGAACAACAGTCGAAATTCATTTTTAAATGCTTTTTCCGTTTTCGAAAAAAGGCGAAATGTTGGAGAAAGCTATTTTCCGGGAATATTCGTATTGCGTTGAGTTATGGTTTAACGAAACGAAAATTCAATTTTTGTTGCCGATGAGCACGCAGAGATTTGGATCGAACCGACGAACCGTTTAATAACTTTATGATTTTTGCCATTAATTCGGAGCCGATGAACGGGTTGCTCGTTAAATTAACGAACGGATTCGGTGGCATCGCAACTATCGAATTTTAACGACGTGGAAGTTCCACATTTCCGGGAATTGGTTCGAACCGGTGCATCGTCGTTATTCGACGAAACGTACAATGTTTGTGCCCGTCAAGTCCTATCGCTACGGTCATTTCCATGTGCTTTGAGGTGGTTGATAAACCGGTGAATGTCGAAAAATTACGCAGCACAGTCCGATACAGGAAACGTTCGTTACCTATCGTAGTTCACGACGTCACGGGTCGTCACGGATCATCTCTCAAGATTGCGGAAATGATCACGTCACTGCTTCTCTCCGGCAGCCATTTTCCAATCAACGTAGTCTCGGACAGGTCCGCAACCATCGTATTGCGCACTAACCTTAATCGGCTGCTCTTAAAGAAATCTAAAAAAAAGGAGGCTGCACGTCCAACCAAAATTCTCACCAAGCTCTCGCAAACCACCGGTACTTTGCTGCTCGAATATTCCTATGCATTTTTTTTTAACGCTTGGCAGAGCGCTTCCAGTCGAACCCTCGTCAAAGTTGTAATTAAAATCGCCGAAAGGATGAAAAGAAAAAAAACGAATGATACAACGTCACGCGACTCGTGCGTTAGGCTCGTGTGGGTACCGAATCGCGCGGAGTTTCTAATAACGAAGCTAACGAAACAATTTTTTTTTCCTCTCTTTCATATTGACGCGTTCTTTGTTGATTTTCCGTTGATTCACTGCTCGAATGAGTCGTTGATTTTTGAGACACGGTTTGGGTGGAGCCTGGGAACGTTAGCGTTTCGTCGACGAGTCGACGACCCAGGAGCGGTGCTACGGTTCACGTACTTGCGTCGTGTATATACGACCCAGGGGTTGGAATATTGCGTGGACGTGTTGTTGGGCACGATTGCCCAGCGTTTGGTATTGATGATATCAGGAAATGGAGTTCGTGACCGAGGTCGTTCCGCAGTTCGTATGATGGACCGCGGAAATATTATAATCCGATGTTACAAAATAATAGCAATTGTGATACGGAATGACGTATAGCTTTTGCGAGGGAGTAGCTGATCCTTCCATAAAGCTCTCTGTCGATAGCTGCATACATTATGCCAAATGACAAAGTCGTGTGTGACGACGATACGCGTGATATTATTTCTTCTCACGACACGAAAAAAATCTTCGGACGCACGCACACGGACGTACAATGTTTCGAACGCCGTTTGATGAAGTGCGGCTGCCGATCGAAATTATCCATCGATTACTCGACGATAGCTCAGCGTGCATTCGAGTCACGTTGCGGGGCGTCGATCAATGACCGACGTTGCGTGTGCTTCAATCTGTGGACTTGTGGCCCTGTTTTGCCGCTAAGATTGTCACGAGATTAATCATAATCGATGAGAAAAACCTTGATCGGCTTGAACCAATGTCGAACCGGTACTGCATCAGTGAGACATTATACCGACATACGGGAACGAAGGATTTAACACAGAGTTTGGTTGCATTTTTCTTAAACTCGTCATCTTCTCTAAGAAATCATACGTTCCTGAATAAAAAAACAAAGGATTCGTAACCATTTTTTTACTTTGATGGCAGTTGGCTGTGGTGTTTGTTAAATGTTACTGGAAATAACCAAAGAGTTTCTGTGAAAGAGTTTCGACTCTTTTACAAAGAGATTAAGAATGTAAAGGGTCCCATTGAGAGTAGGTTTAGTGTGTCGAGGTAACGTACCATCTGATAACTATGACGTGGGTAAAACGCTCCTTTGTCCTGGTCTGTGTGTACTAGCCAGCCAAAACTACCCTCGCGCGCGTGGCCGACCCCTTTTCGATTTTTCGATTAGTAGATATATACGAGCGGGCATTATGTACGTACGCACTGCGTCTGCTTCGTCAGATAAAACGCTATCACCTATGGTCACAACGGTATACGACGGTAGTAAAAACAGTGTCTGGTGTGTGAAGGTGGCTAAGTGTTTTTTGTGTAAACAACCTATTTCAATTCACTCTGCAATCGGACGCACGTTCCCCGAATCAATAATGAATTCACCCCGTTAAGCGGTATCTATGAGATTGAACGTCGGACAAAAAATGTGATAGGTTAAGGTGGATCGTATTATGATATTCTTCCTTGTTCCTCATGAGTGCATTAGGATCGGTTAAATCAATTAATCAATCCGACCGAGTTTAAACATTTGCTACACCATCTATGGATTAGTCCGCCCCATTCCGCCTAGCACCGTCGCCTCAGGTCGGGTTGTTGGACTCGAGGATCGGAGAGGCTATCGTAAAGGCGTTGGGTTGATGAAAAAAAGGCAATTCCAATCATTCCATCAAAACTGCATAGCGTTTTAAGAACAAAACGGTATCAACGAACGTAGAAAAGTTGGGCGGAAAAGTGAATCCACCTCGGGAGCCTTATTTGGAACGCGCGAGGAGAATTCAAAGACGAAGGAGTTCACCCAAAGCTGAGTAGCAGTTTCTGGTTTTTCAGGAACACCCAGCGAAGTCCATCTCCTCGACGTACCTTCCTGCAAACCATGTGGCTATGATGCAAATCTGTCAAGCCACAAAAACAATATCTGTGACTCGTAAACCTCGAAAAGCCACGTTGACTTAGCCGTGGGGCGGGTGACAAGGTATAGGAAGGGGGAGGGTAAAGGAGTTGCGGGATGATGCACCCCTCGATGCGTCATTCTCTCACCCGTGCGTGTGTGACCGGAAACTATCCGGACACGATGCGTCGGGGTTGAGCGAGGAAGCTGGTGCGCACAGGACGCGAGAGATAAGTCTCCAAGTTGTAAGAAAGTCGATTTGGCGATGCGTTATAAGAGTCGCGGGGGGGGGGGGGGCGATTTCGCGTTACGTTGAATCCGCGAGTCGGTGGTTCGGTGTCTACTGTGCAACGCCGCCGTTGCCGTTGACGCGGTGCTGGTGCGGGCGTGAGATCGCACGCCCAGAAACTCGCAAACAGAAACGCGGCTGCTGCTGTTGCTGCTGCTGCCGCTGGGTAATGTAATGCGTAATGTACGACGTAAAGTGCTTCGCTGCTGCCGTGGAGTCGAGCGGCAATGGCGGCGGCGGCAGAGCCAGCACCGCGCCAGAATATCCAGGGTATATGCTATATATATGTAGCACACGGCATATCGCGCGCCGCTTCTGTGTATTATTATGGAGGGCTGGTGGGTGCGAAGGGACGACGGTGGGTGCTAGGACATCGAGAAAGCGAGGGGGAGAGAGAGAGAAGGAAAACCGTGGCGAGAGGAATCTGTACGGGCTGTTGGTCTGTGCTGGCTGGAGGCCCAGCTGGCTATGACGCCCGGTTTCCATCTCGCTCTATCTTCACCCGTTCGCTCTCTCGCTCGTGGCTCTCGTATAAATTTGGAATATCACTTGCTACCCCTTAAAGGGAATAACGCTATCGCGTGCACGTGGCCGTTGTACCCCTTTAAGAACCACCGCGGTCTCCTCCCCCCCCCCCCTCCCCCCCCCCCCCTCCCACCCCCGTCGTTCTCCTCGCTGGCACTTGCTACTTGTACTCGTTTGTAAGCTTTCGCGATCGCTTCATCGATTAGACCCCGGGGATGGGGTCTTATGAGCCGCGCCACCCTTCGAATATGCCTTTTCAAAGTACTCTTCGTTGTTTGAGTTTGTGCTTTTTACTCAGCTTGTAATAACTCTGGTCAAAGTCAATAATTTATTTATAACATTATTCGTTCATTATTTTTTGTTGAAACGTCGATGTTTAGAACTATAAAATGGAAAAATAATGTATTCCAGGTGATGAGAGGAAAATTGAAGGTTGATTGATTTATCCGTCTTGTCGTCGGTGAGAAAAACGTGGGACGGACAAACGGCAAGATATGCCCATAAAAGTAAAACGGGGAGACGGGAGTTACCCGATTTATTCGTGATTTAGGTGTGTGACATCAAACCTCTCGCCGTACATAGCACAAAGTGTTAATACCCGGATAATAAATGTAACTCGGTATTGATATACGAGCTCGTAAATAGTTACTGGGTCGACACGCGATTCACGCGTCCGAAGCGCGAATCTCGTGCGAATATATCGCTATATACATATATGGTGCAGGTCCGTTGTACATTGGCAATTGAAGCGTGTACGAGTGTATGTAACAAGCTTTGAGTCACGCGATGTAAAACAAGTGACTCGGAATATTCTCGTGGTTGGGTGGGGTGGTCTTTCTATCTTTCGATGGCGCAAAAAAAAAAAAAAAAGGATAAGCGAATGTTTGGAGCGCATCGACGAAGTCGCGTGTGAAAGTGGTTGTGACGAGACGCGTGCCCTGAGCGACACCGGATGTAAGCGAAGAGCAGCCGACCGGGGAATGCGTTTTCCTGCGCCAACCGCTACGATCTTGTTCGGAATGATCGGGGTCTGATCGTTTTATATCTCGTTTGCTCGGGTAACCTTGGCGTGCGTGAGGCTGGACACCATCACGTCTACGAGGCAAAATGCATGTACGTTTGGTTATGTATACGTCAGCTACCGTTCGTACACGACGCATGGCGTCCCTGGTATTATCCTCGTTATACCCGGAGCACGAATATGACGAGATGCCAATAGGGATAATTGGCGGAAAGAATATTCACGTTGGTTGAAATAACCTGTTGACTCTATACAGTCGAGACAAAAATCAGAGGCATTATAATAAATTGCGGTCTCATACTGTATTTCAAGGCTGATGGATATTGAGAAAATATGTGAAAAACAATTTGAATAACGATTCGTGAAAAATCATCTTCTCGTTCATCTTTTGTGGACGATGATGGTAGATGCAAAATGCGACCTTGGGATTAAGTGTGATTGGAAGACTTCGTTCGCCCCAGGTGGATTGAATTATGTATTCGATGGTAGGTGTAGTGCAATAATTGGAATTATATTATGCACCAAATAACTGTGGTCATTATTATTATATTTTTCAATATAATGAATATTCATTAAATGTTGGAATTTTATTTATCCGCCTGAAGTATAAATGTTAAAACGTTACGCGACTAAGAATCCTTCGAATTTTTATATTTTCCCGAGGTACGTCGTGGTTTGTTTTTTTTTTCTCGTTCGAAAGAAAAGATGATTGCAGCCGGAGGCTGTGTGTTGCCTCGGTCAACGCGATGAACCCGCTGGTCCTGACCGAATGAGCAACGATGGCCGACGCAACCACGCGCGGATATTTGGAGAATTCGCGATCCTCGCGGAGGGTTACGTTCAACCGGGGCGATATCGTGTCTGCGAGGTCGGGTGGCTGCAGCGAGCGAAAAATCGACTCCGAGGGTGACCGGAATCCCCTTTATTTACCCGAGAGATGTTCGATCCGTCCGGGGGACGAGATATTAAATTTCAATCGATGAACCGCGTTTCATGATCGCCCTTTCATCGTTCCACTCCTTTTTCCCATCGAGCGTTCTTTCTGCTTCGAGCCTCTTCTTGCCCCCAGGTGGTACACGTACATCGTACTCCCTTGTACATTTCGTGCGGTATCCAGAAGGATGCAATGAAAAGTTTCCGAGTGGAGGGACACATCCGATGCGACTTAAAAAGCTATATCTTCGAGTTTGAAACAAAGATTTTTCAATCCTTTTGCAATATTTAGATTGTTTTTCGAATGACATATGATTTTTTGTGACTTTGAACTCTTATCAACAATCGAGAAGCTAGAAGTTAAAAACTGGCCGAAAGCGTGTCGAGCACGCACATTATACGGTTTCGTAGCCGCTTTACCTCGACAAATTTGCGTCTTCCCAAAAATGAGTTGAATCTAAATTTTTACCATAAATTTTGTTGTTGCAGTGTTCGTCATCGTCTTTATTAAAAGTATTATTCGAAAGCTACACTGTGCATTTTTTCCCAGATTTTTCGAATCGATAGTTTAGAAATTAAAGGGGGAGACGATCCCATAACGACGCTGAAAGCAAATATCAGCGGAACGGACAGACGGACAGACTGACACTATAGACTATAGCATAAACCATAGGCTTCGTAGATACCTGCGAAACTCGAAAAATCATATGAAAATGTCGATCAGCTGCAACGATTTAAACAGTAAAATTTGATTATTCGAGGTAACATCATTGAAATCACGGATCTTACAAATTCAACAACCGCGCTTGTAATCCGTATAGGGGTGTATATCGGCGTCGGTGCTATCGAACGAACGCGCCGCACAATCGATACCAACCCTAATCCCATTCGTGCTTGAGAAGCCGCGATGCATGCGGAAACTAGCCCCAACAGCGGCAAGCAGAAAGCCCTTAACCCTGAAGTCCTCGGGTTCAGCGGCGGGCGGTACACCGGAAGTCCTTCGTTCGAGAGCCTCCAACGTAGCTGGCAGTTCCCGGCAGGAGCCAATCGTGGTTCACGACGCGGCGTTCTTGAAGCTCGCGGGGAGAGTTTGACGGCGAGAACACCAAGACGTTGGTATAGGGAGCCAGGCGAAGACAAGCAGCAGCAGGAGCAGCAGCACCATCGAATAACGGCGGTGGCAGTACCGGCTGTGCCTCATGGAGCCAAGTCGAGCGGGGTAAACCGGAAATGAGGAAAGTTGCTCGGCGCCGGGAAAAGAATTTTGCCTCCCGCCCCCGCCCTCGACGCACGTCGGAATATCGGTAGATGGAATGGTAAGCAACCGAGCGGCACGGTGGCAGAAGCTCGTGGGCGGAGGGCAGGCAGGCAGGCCGGCAGGCTTTTCGGTGAATTTCCCTCGTGGTAACGACGCGGAATAACATTTGTTTCTCTCCTCGGTATCGTTGTCTTCGTCTTGCTCGACGACGACGACGACGACGACGACGGGGCAACGATTCGTGGCGACCGGAAACGAGTGTTTTCGCGGAGGCTGCGTCCCACCAACGGAAATCCCTCGTTCCCATCGCCATTTTTTTCTGCTTCCCCTTTTCTTCATCCCGAATATTCGTCATCCCGCGAAACCGCCGCGAATATATTCATCGATCTTCTATACGCAACGACGAGAATTAATTGAATAAATATTCGACGAATTTATTAACATTTATGTATGGTTCATCCTCATCGATTTGGATAAAGTTCCGAAAATCCGGAGATCTGGGGAATGCACTTCGTAAATAATTCAAAAAAATCCAGAGAGAGCTATGGCGAAGATACGCAGAGAGTGGGTCGTACATGAGCGTTGCACTTGCATATTTGTACGTGAACGACGAGTGGTAGACGAAAACGCTTATTGAAGAAATTGGTGGGAGTAGCTGAAATTCCTCTCCTATCACTCCTTCCGCACGACTCTGGCTGCCGATGCTCTTGCTGCATCTGCTTTTTTCCTCTTCGTCGTCTTCTCGCGCTCTCTCGCTCGTTCTGGTTCCGTCGAACCGGTGAGCGCCGCAGCATTTCAGCATCTCAACAGCAGCAGCCCCGGCAGACGACGATACGTTTCGTCTCTCCTCGCCGATGCTCGCTGTATTTTCATGAAAAGTTGGTGCTTCGCGACGAGAAACTCGAGCTCCTTCCGATACGACGGGTACCGGTCCTCCACCATCACCACCACTACCGCGAAAAGCTGCGAGGTAAATACGTGCCCATCTATAAATTTATACGACCTCTATTCTCCGGAGGGATGGAAAACGCTCGGCGTGCCTCCCACCCTCAAAATGCCTCCGTCTTTCTACCCTCGAATGTTCGATACTTTTTCGCACACGGAATACACTCGGCAACTATACATAGATATGTATAACTGGGCAACTATACCCAGATTCGGGTGGTCATCATTCAGATCAGTTTTCAAATTTTCATTGCAGCCAAGTCTCAATCGATTCGAAAGAAAGAACAAAAATGTTGAGCGAATTAATTTAAATAATTTTGAAATTGGATGATTAATCGTCAGAGAAGTGGTGTAAACATGGGATGAGACGGGTTCATACGCGTTAGTTTCGTACCGTGTTAGATGCTTCCAGGAATAATTAGTCGCTCTGCCAATATCATTACCAAAAAATACAAAAATTGCATGTATTTTAAACGGGAAACTTCGAGCCGAATCAGCGGGTAGTAAGAGTTATGGTAAATTCAAATCAGGCTTAACTTTTTATTTTTTTAGGCACAATAAAAATTCGTAAATGACTCACATAAGAACCACCCCAATATATTTATATATATATTTCCGTCGAAAAATAATGTTTTCCATTGTTCAAAATTTCGCAATTTTAGAAAACACACATACGCTTACGGAAAACGTTTATCAACCCATATTAAACGCGATAAAAATTTAATATGTGTACAAAGAAAGTCGTTCCATTGAATTTACGCGAATTTCACTTTGCTTTTATCTCGCTGGGAAACCCAGCACACTTTCGTTCCACTAGCTGTACGAGGAGCAAGCACATTTGTATACGAAATAATTATAATAATTGCGCGCTGTATGTCGAGACGGCGGCGACGGCGGCGGCGACGACGACGACGACGACGACGACGACGACGACAACGACGACGCACCAGAGCGTCTTGCCTCATTTCCGCGCCTCGGGAAAAGAGGAAAAGCAACGCGCGTCGCGCGATTCTCTTGTACCCTTCGTCTGCGCGGGAGAGGTTAGTGCTTTCGCGTGTTTGCGAAGGCAATGTATCAGAGTAATGTCGCCGCGGTGCGCGGATAACGCACTCGAGAAACACCGGACAGCAATAGCGTTACACAGCGTGGCTGCGCGAAACAGTCGAGAATAAGGCGAGCACACCGCATAGACGAAATATAGGGAGAAGAAAATGCTTGGAGGAAGGCAAGGGGATCCGTTAGCCTTAGCTATATGTTTGCGTCCGGGGTAAAGACGAAAGAACGCCGGCAGTGAGGAAATGAGCGGGGGGGGGGGGGGGGGGGGGGGGTATGCCGCGACAGGGTGGCACGCCAAAGGGCTTTTTCATTGTAGAAACCATGCACTCGTTCTCATCCAGTTTGCGGCAACTTGAAAAGTTTTTGGGGGTTCCGGGACTTCCGGTCGCGACGGCGTCGTCATTTCATTTTATACGCCATTGAAACTTATATTTCATCTTATGGCGATATAATTACAATTGTTACTCTCAAACGGTGCATTCATAGTTTTCGGCCATATTTTCGATTCCTCGATGATGGGTCAGGGAATGGTGATTAATTAGAATCTCGTGGTGAATTATTTTCCATTTTAAACTATGGACTAATTTTGGTACACCGTATTTTTGAACAGCATCGTTATAAATTGTCCCAATTATAAATTATGGATCAACGCAATTAAGAGTCAATTATTTCTGAAATTGATGTCGAATTAAGAGGACGTCAATAATATATTCCAATTATTAGATTTGCCGACCAGAAAATAACTTGTACATTCACATGAATTTAAATATAATCTGCAATGGTTCCAGAAGAGAAACTCGTTAATTATGTTTCTCATCCACCAATATTAATGAAATTTTCTCCAACATTCCGAAAGACACGAAGAAAGTTTGAACGTGAAAAAAAAAATGTAATAATACTATGTAGATCCGTATTTTCGAAGGCACGATCTTCGAATGCTTCTTCGTTCCCTCAACGTAGTACTTCCTACTTCACCAATAGAACCACTCCATCATCGCAATGACGCAATGACGCAATGTTACATTACGTGAAAGATTAACGGCCGATCGTACCTTCGCGTCGCGTCCCGGTTTATTATCGCGATACAGCCTCCGTGGATCCCACGATCGTCCGGCATCGACAGGCGGTTTCGGTCACCCGCACAGAAGTGACATTACAACCGATATACATCACCGTCATCACGAGCGTTACGTATAAGGCGCACTCGTAAATTCATCCCGCTCGTGTCTACTCCTTCTCCTCGTTGTTATCTTGCCCCGAGGCAAGAATGCTCGGACGAACGGAGTTACAAGCTCACTGATGAAGACGTACCGTCAGTTTAGCAAATAAATGAAGTCGTGCCTGCCACGGGAGCTATCACACACAGGGGAACCCTCGCACACGCCCCGGGTGTACCGAAAAAAGCTGCTCCCTATATGCTCCCGTCCCTCCTGCCGTGTGCCTCGATGAAATATAAAAAAAAAAAACACAAGAAAAAGAAAAAAAAAACGACAACTCGACTCTCTGGGAGTGAAGCGCAACCTCTCGTCGTTGACTTTACTTTGCACGGTTGTGAGCGTTGAGTTGTCGGCTGTTCCAGGGCTCTCTTCGTTGCATACGGCACTTTCTGCAGACGATGCGGCAGTAGTGCGAGTGGGCCAGAGTCGTTGCGGAGCTCCTCGCAGTCGTTGCGGCTCGCGTACGTGCGCGGCACAACGGTTGCACCGTGAGGTATAGGTATTAGCAGCCCGGCGGGAAGAGGAGGACATCCGAAAGAGCGCACGGCTACTTGTGCGCATTTTCTCGGTCGGTCGACGTTGTCACATGTATGCATATGCAACCCCTACGGTAAGAGATATGTTGTTTCGTATATGTATATACGTCTGCGGCTACATGTATGGGCGATATACGGCTGAGTTACTCTCAGACTCTCATCGTCGTCGTCGTCGTCGGGCGGGTGGGCGGACGGGCGAGAAGCAGGAAACAGAGCCACCACGGAGGGATAGACACCCTCGGGAAGGCACTCGAGAGTCCCCGGCTACGACGCGACCCCTTGGCAAAGGCCAGCACCAACGAGAACTCCCTCCCAATAGCGGCACCCTCCTAGCCCAGCCCTTTCCCCGACGGGTAGACGGTACGGTGAACGAGCCGGGGGCCCCCCGGAGGCTCAATCAATAACGAATGCGGCCCTCGCGTTAATTTGACGCGCTCGTTACGCTCACGTTTGGATGCGGGCTATTGGGATTGCGTGACCTTCCTCAAAATCGTGAATAACGAAAATAATCAATGAGCCGATAGCTATTTTATCATAGCACATGGGGATCCTGGGGGAAAGATGGGGTGTTGATGCATGGGTGTTGCCACGGTGTGACTTGTTTCGGTTACGATACGCCCGATGGGCCATTGGGAATTGTGATTTGAAAATAATGGGGCGATGGGACTGGTGTCCCTTAAATTTATCCAGAGCTTTTCAGGACTATAGAAAAAAACTGATCGATCGTTGGCTCATTAACGTTTGAGATTGTAAAAAGTTAGCCATAAATTGTAAGGACAAGATTAATTATTGAACCCTAGATTAGTCACTATATGCGAGCTAACGACTTTGGTCACCTCATGAGGGAAATGCAACAATACTTTCCCGGTGACGGCGTTGACATGTCGCTCGACTCCTACGGCGCGCGCGTAGAAGAACTCGCTGGAGAGAGGGAAACCGGGAACGTCACCAGAGAGAAATCACAAACGAGTCTGGTCACCTCGTGAGGGGAATCCCCATATTTTCGGTGTTCCTTCCGTCTAATTATTTTCGTTCTTCGAAAAATTAAAAGAAATTTCCGGAAGCTTTCAAGAACAGCCTCTATTTTTTCAAACAAAAGAATGCTGGCGATAGTTCGCAAGGAAAAAAAAAATGTGTCTGTGATATCCCATTTTTTGTTGCGGTACGTTTGAAGATTGAGAACGAATTGAGGTTTCAGCGGAATATCTCTTGACCACACGACTATTCATCGACACCGTATATGTATATCTATAGGGACTGTTCTATCTGTCGCGGCACCACGACGAGGTACCCATTTCACGGAAGCACTACGTTCGGTTAGAAAGGGGTACGGATTCGACCCTTCGAATCACTGGCGCACTACGAGGGTCTCTTTCTCTCTCCCTTGGCCTCATTGCGCGACGTTGGACTACGAAATGGCGTGGCAAGGAACCACCCCTTTTTCACCCTCGTATCTCTACGGGCACTGGCTGCTGGGGCTGCTACGACTCTCCGTTTCACAGGGGCAAGAGAGTATTCTCCGGCGTGCCAGCGCGTCGGGTCCTCGTTCGGAATCTCATTCCCTCGCCAAGAGACCTTTCGCCCATTCTATACGTACATTCGTGCTTATATACATATAGATGCATGTATCTCACAAATATATACCTCGGCTTGGGCAGCTTTCGTATCTCAAGATTTTTTCATTTGTCCGACTGTTCCGAATAAACTCAATTAGAGTTCGAGTATCGAGCTAGGACGATGAAAATAAAGTTGACTCGAAATGCTTCAAATAATAGATTATTATTTTTCGAAAGCGGATGTGCTTGCGTCGGAATGACGGCAGAGGGTCGCCTCGGTCATTCGGATTCTCGAGCCGCAAAGTGTATTTCGAAGTTGAAGCTTAATTAGCGGAGAAGAGCGAGTGGACGGGAGGTCGGCGTCGGTGCGCTCTGTGAAACTAACTTTTCGCAGATCGAGCCGATCGGTACGTGACTGGCTTTGAATCTCGGGTCCTCGAGACACGTTCTCTCTTCTCGCAGGACGAAACGCATTCAATCGGTTTGTAACAAGTTAATTAATTTATCCTGTAGCAACACGGCAATTCAATCACGTGTTGACCGTCTTGAGAGTGTCCTCCGTAGATGCGATATATTTTCCAGACGTTCGGATTGACGGGTGGAATTGAAATTAACTTGAGCTTATGGGCGGGACATCGTTCATTTGGATTTTTTTCCCCGATCTTTATTTTCTCGAGCGACGTCATGGAACACGTACATCGTCAGTACTTCAAGCGCAGTTGACGTTACTGGAAAACGGAATGCTTTGATATAGGATGAGGCAACTACGTTTCGATGCATTTTTTTTACCCTAGATCGGTCACTATATGAGGGAATCCCCGGCGAGAATCTTTTTTTGTTCACTTGGTATAGGCGGAATTTTTTTTGAAGAAATATAGATTGTCCTTTGAAGCTTTCAGGGATGAATTATAATTTTTTCAAATCGAATGAAATGATCAGAATAGAAGAATAAGGATGATTAGATGAAAGGAACGTCGAAATACGGGGATCCCCCTGACGAGGTGACCAGACTCGTTAGCGGTTTCTCTCCGATGAGGTTGCCACACTCGCGCCAAGTTCCCCCATTCTCTAGCGAGTTCCTCCCGGCGCTTGCTTTCGAAGTCGAGCGGCATGGCAACCCTGCCGCCTAGTAAGCATCGCGGCATTTCATCCATGAGGTAACCAAGCCCGTTAGGTCGCATATGGTGACCAATCTAGGGTTAACTTTATAGAATGTTCTGCAAAAATAAATTTACCGTTACGAATCCGGTGAATAAGTGTTTTCATCTGCAATCGAGTTTTTTATCCCGAAAAACGATGAGTATTTTTGACATTCGACAAAAACGCACCGGTAAGTTCCGATCGGATATTATTTTTTTTATGTCGATCGAGCTCCGTTATTTCCCAGCGAAAGAGCACAGGCTGCAGAGGCTTCGACCACGAGGCTTTACCGGGCGATAAGTGAAAATTCCGAGCATTAACTCCGGCCCATGCTCAACCATCTATCTCGCACGGTACATTAGATCGCGAACCCCTTGTCGTCTTTATCCGTGCTTTCATCCAAGGAATATTGTGTAATGATGTTTGACGCCCGCTCCGGGTCGAACATGTCCTCTCGTCGCGTCAACGAGAGTCATCTCGACCCTGCGTCGTGTCAAACGAGCTCGCAAGGCGCGCGTACGAGCGTGAAGAATATTTTTCAGGATATATTCCGGGTTATTATATTCTCTTTTTTAACCTCATTTTCTCACGCTGACACCTTACGACACGATCATCATCCATACTCTTTGGCGACTGGCTCTCAACTTCCGACATCATACTTTTTGACTGCAGCTTTTTTTTGTCACACGATTGAACTGGGAGCAAATTTGTTTACAAAAGTTGTTTTTTTTTGTTGATACAACGAAAAACGAATTGGAACTTGCAATTTGCTTCCTCCGCACTTGAGCCAATGGCCGAAGTCCTTTATGAGGATCCCTATGAGTAACTTTTTCTTAATTAATTCTGGCTTCGTCATAAAAGATTTCGTCCGTTGGCTCAAATTAGGATTCGTAGTTAGCTCAAAGTATGCATTAGGAAGCAAATTGCAAGTTCCAACTGGCAGCTAGTGTAGGAAAACTCAAACTCCTACAAAATTCAAAGTCCTTTAAAATTCGATCCCTTCGGACGATCTTTACCAAATTCGATACAAGGTACTGTTAATTAATGTTCGGCTCCGATCGTTCGAAGCTGACGTGAGTTGGAACAAAACGTACATTTTTCTAAAAATTCAAAATCCTATAAAATCTGAACTCCCCGATGGATTTGTCCCAAATCCAATACTAAACATCCGTGAGCGTCATTGTCTTTGTGAGAAACTATTTAGACCGATAACTCAAAAATTCCGGACGCTAGAGTGGACACAGACATTTTTTGTGCAAAGTTCGAGCGTTGTAGCTGAAACCGTTATTGAGTTATAGACGTTCGAAATTCGGGAGACCGTTACGCACGCACACACACACACACACGCACACGCACACGCACACGCACACGCACACGCACACGCACACGCACACGCACACACACACCCACATACAGTCATTTTGCCCACACGTCATTTCTGGATGTTTTAGGACATGTTGAACGTATTGACATCAAAATCCCGAACAAAAACTTTTTGACCGTCACAAAGTTTCCTTTATGAGCAAGCAATACAGACAGAAAAATTTCCCTCACTGTCTGTACAGAATTTCATCTCCGTAAATTTGATAAGTTCAAGCATTGTTCGGAAACCCAAAAATGTATTATGCAATTCAAAATAGCGTTTCGACGTTGTTTAAACTTCTACCGGCGAATCTCACTCGTCAAATAATGATAAAAGTTTTATGAAAAAAACTGGCCCGTCGAAGACTCCACCTCGACTTTTGAAACTTCAAATTTCAAATTTTGCTGGAACGCATGGAGTACGAGAATATTCGAGACGCGTCAACAAGTCTTTCTCGTGACTTCACGTCGACGAGCGTGACGTGCTCTGCGTTGTGGAACTCCGCCGAGACGCAAGAGACTTTTCTGTGACACCCAAACGTTCTTTCGACGAATACAATAACGCGACTGTGACTTTACATACATTTACGACGACAAGAATCGCAAACAGACGGAGTTTGCGCCGGCAGCGACAATCGCGTTTCGCCGGGTTAACGAAAAATGTGAGCAAGCAAAACGTCAATGTCGTTGTCACGTTTTTTGTTCGTCCGCGGAGATTTTGAGAAATTCCATTGAATCGCGGTTGTCAAATGTAAATCTGAGTAGGAAATAACGATGGACAATAGGAAAATATTCAATCAAATTTCATAATTCGAGGTTGAAAAGATATATTGTAAAAAAACCGGCCAAGGGCCAAGTGGGCATGCACATGATGGAATAATCCACTTTTTAGAATACGTATCAAGAGCTTGATACACCTTGACAAATTGTCCCATGAAATATTTTTGCTACAGAGTCCGCTATGATTTTTATTGGAAGTGCTGATTAAAGGCAACATTCTGGAATTTTCTCAGATTTTTTGCATCGATAGTTGATGAGTTATAGGGCAAACGCTCTGATGACTTTGGAGGCAAATACCTCGTGATTGTAGGGCCAAAATCAAGGGGTCCTACAACTTTTTTGTTGCATTTCTGAAGACAAAGATTGTATCTGGAGGCACCCCACTCAATGGGGTATGTAAGTAAAAAAAATGTTTAGTACACATTTCAGTCTATCGAAGGAGGGACCAAAATTTATTTTCTCAAAAATCTTATCATTTCTGAAGAAAGTGTGGAAGAAATTGCCGTTAAAGGAGTCGCTTCCACTTCGGCACATTGGAATTAATTAATTGCCGTAGCATTTAGCTCATAGGAATCCGGGCCCAAGCAGTGGGAGCGCTGGTAGTGATAAAAACTGAAACACGAGTTTGATACGTGATGTTCACGTTAACTCAATCTTTATTCCACGAGGCTAACCCGGAATGTTTACATTCAGCCCAATCTATATTCCACGAGTCCGACTCATGAGATTCATGTTTGGTACAAAATTCGTATCGCGAGTCAGACTCGTCAAGGTACAGCAAGGGGTCAATCTCAACCGTGACGATATCCCAGACAACGAGACTTTGCGACCGGCGGCGGTGTCCCGGGTGTTCAAAACGCCGTGGCGACGTCGGGACGCCCACACGAGGATCGTTCTTGTCGATGTCGAGTAACGGATAATGAAAGCTAACTCCGGCGATGCTGGATGCCGATGCGCGAAGTAAGAAGATGGAAGTAAGGATGGAGGATAGATGTACAGTGCGACGGGCAGATAGAACCGGGTCATCTAAACAGTATGCAAATAAATGCGTCCTCGCTCGTGGCATAATTATGGTAATTCGTTAATGAAAGCCCGACCGAGTTTCCATCCGCCGTAGTCCCCGATCTCGACGTGCACGAGGTATTACGCGGATATACTTTCCCGTCGCTCGATTCTCGATCGATCGGGGCTTATCGACGTTCAGCCATTAAAACCTTGCCCCCGTTCGCTTCTCTGCGTTAAACGAGATATAATAATCTCAACGATTTTTGTAACTATGTGCCATACGTTATCGAGATAAACGGTGCGAATAACGTACGATAAAAGTGAGCTTCGCACCGGTTGACACATGGAAAAGAAAAAAAAAAACAATAATCCAATAAATCAATGAATTTAAGACGAAAAAAATGAAATACAATAGTTAAAGAGTGGGAGCGGAAAAGAATGTTGAGTGGTCCTTGGCCGTTCCGGTGACTCTAACGTCTCTTGTCACAGCAATGAAAAATAGGACCGTTCACGAATAAAAAGCTCGGAGTAACTCGAGCTCGTCCTTTCTGGGTATCGCAGAGAGAACCGGTATAGAAAAGTAGAAGCAAAAGTGGATGAAAAGAAAAATAGATGTATATATAGCAGATGGTTGGTGAGCGAGAGCGGTGTGAGGTATTATTTCGAA
This sequence comes from Sussaba pulchella, assembly GCA_963971145.1. Classification (NCBI taxonomy): domain Eukaryota; kingdom Metazoa; phylum Arthropoda; class Insecta; order Hymenoptera; family Ichneumonidae; genus Sussaba; species Sussaba pulchella. The sequence continues at coordinate 1,221,868 of OZ020175.1, read as the reverse complement.
ACGAGTAGGAAAAAAAGAAAAGGGATTCGAGGAAGAAAGAATGTCGGGTGAAAAGAGAGAAGGCGAGAAACCGAGAGGCGGAGAGGCGGCAACCTTTCCGACTTTCCACGGAGAGGCACTCCGTTGCGGATCGTTAATTTTTCAGTAAGACCCGGAAAACAGAATCGATAATGCGCCGGAGGTACGACCAAGGTGCCGGAGGTCTCGCGTGTGTACGTGGATGCAATTTCAAGCGCATTCGACGGTGGACTGCGAAATATCGTTTGGTGCCATCTGTGCGAGAAGTAATCATTTAATAACGCGGACTAATTTTTAAACGGCGTGTTTCCGCCGGGATTCATTTATTTTTAATTGAAATTACGATCGTAATCCGAAAAGCGCTTTACGATCGTTTCTATCACGTTATTGATATTGCCACATTGACTGTATAGTTTGCGATTTACCGCAGTTTTTCGATGGGGAAAATGAATTTGGGGTCGTGGCTCATTATAATCCACTCCTTTCTGATTATTTGCTCTTTCCACCGCTTTATCCGAGTTTGGGGCAACTTTTCGGTGTTCTCGGGTATTTCGCGATGTAGAAATCTCTGAGAAATAGAACCACTTTCGCCGTTAGTCCCCGCGGAGCAATTGCGAATGGGACGATCTGGCAGGGATCCTGTTTCGTCCCACTGTCGGTGCTTCATTATACTCTCCGTCCCTCTTCGAAGCTTCGGGCGCATTAATCAGTCCGCTTCATCAAGGTAAGTGGATTCGGTGATTTTCGGTGAATGACGCAGCGAAATAGGCCCAACCCTCTTCGGTCTTCCCGGCCAGAAGAGATTAAAGACTCGTCAATATTCACGAGACCCTGTAGACACTTCTCCACGCGCTCAACACGTACCGCAAGGATGTGTATCCAACACGCGGAAAACCTCGTGAGTAGCTTGGCGAGCCAACGTTTGATGGACCAATATAAATTTATGCAAACATTGACGACATCCAAGTATCGGGAGTGACGTTGAGAACGACGACTAAGTTGCCGAGCCGCGGTCTCTTCTCTCATCCCAACGTGACCTCGTTTTCTCGTCTATTTCGAGTATTAATCGAGGACTCGGTGCTGCATCGTCTTAATACAAGTTGGAGCGATCCCCCGGTGTGATAAAATAAATAGTGAATAAACAGTGTAATGGACTTCAGAAGGATACTCGTTGAAAAGTTTTAACGACATTTTCTTCAAGATAGTGAGACATTCGCGCGTCTCCGATCAAATGAGCAATCCAGTGACGACGAATATTAGATGTTTGAAACGCTGGTTGAATTTCTACTCGAAAATTTGCTCGGTTATTGAACAATGAGGGTTCTTTAGGTTCTCACAGCTCGTCGTTTGTGTCTTCGTGTCGCTCTACACTCGGGTCCCGGAGCTAAGCCCACTGTAAATTTTCGGGCGGATTTAATTTCGCACGGTCTCTCGTTCTCCGGGTCTCTCTCAAGACGCTAGTTTACCACTGGTCCCTTCTCGCCCTTTCGTATCAAGAACTTCATTAAGTGCTCGACTATAAGGGTCCTTTGGTATATCCGTGTTTCACGGAACGGCTGCTGGTGCTGCTGGTGCTGGCGCTAGTGCCGGTGCTGCCGCTTCTTCTCTCGCTCCTGTTGCTTCGGGGAGAAAAGCTCCCGAACCGGGTGCGCGTCGATTGCCCACAGAAGGGGCAGTCGACTTCGAAAGGACGCTGAGCTTTTTCTCTCTTTTTTCTTCACCACTTTTCCGGTCTCGCCGTCTTTTACTCAGTCGCTCTTGCTCACTCCATTCTTGTCCCATTCCGTCCTCTTTAATGCGTGTCGAATGGAACAAATTGCGAGGCGCTTCATTAAGTCCTTTGCTCGTGTGTATTGACCGTCTACAGTTCGAAAAGGATGCGGAAAAAGCACATTGGGTGTGGCAACTACGATTACGTGGCCTCTCGCGCGCTTCAACGTGGAGAACCGATAAAGCAGGAGAATGAAAGAGCTCTTGTTGCCTTGGCTGATAGTCGCGAAGTGACGCACACTCGTAGACTGAACGCACTCTTTTTTGTCCTATATATGTGTATAGTCTCACTCGCTCTTTTCTGTTCATTGTTCACCCAAGTTTCTACGGGTTAGTGAAAAACAACCCAGGCCATGGTTCACGCTGCGGTAGTACGATGTATATACTGAAACCTAACGGTTGTACTGTTGGGTTGTAACCAGACCGCGAATAAAACGACGAAACCAGGACATTCGCGATGAAGCTTTGTACCTTTTATTTTTTTTTAGTAGGTGCCAGGAAGGTCTTACTCTCTTCGCGTGGCTCCTTCAACCCTTTCGTATTTTTTTTGGTCGCAATGTCGTAAGGTAATAATGAAAATATTGCGATACAAAAATTGTAGGGATTGACTTGTACTTGCAAATAGTTTTTTACATAAAAATATTTCAAGGTTAACGATTTTTTGTTGCGACAAAAACCAGAGAAAAATTTAAGACTTCTACGACGATTTGATAATTTCTTTAACTCTTTGACGCTGTCCTGGCAAGCAGGAACCAGCCAAATGTCGTTAGGAGTAAGAACTGCAACGCGTCATTTGTCGCATTGACTAATTGCAACTATGAACGAGTGAGCCTGGGCTTTTGATTTCCGCAAGACCTTGGGTCAAACGGCGTTTCGAAGGAATGCCGTTGTACGAGAATGAAAGCTCGGTGCGCTTCGGGCTGAGCAAAATGCCGGTGTGCATGGCGGTTTCGACGAACGAGAGACCGAATAACCCCGAACCCAGACATATCAGAGCGGCATTCAAGTGCGCGGTTGTTGGGAGAACAACGGACCAAGGACGGCACCGCGATAATGCCGCGGGCTTTACACAACGCGAATAATCGATGCGTTGTGCGCGTGTGGTGGTAACGCCGGTGGGTGCGCTGGGGTTCGTCGTGAATCCGAGCCCGAGCTTAAATCGAGATAAAGCTAAGGGTTCGGCGAATGACGGTCACGAAACTGCCGTTAGCGCGCTTAACTACCCTATCGTCTCGATGTATAGATAACGCATTCTATGTTTATTAATATTTATTGACGAATTAATTAAACATACATAGAATTTGTGGTTCAACGAAGGACTTGATAAGTTTTGGGAAATGCAAGATCTATCAACGTATGAATCACTTTTAAGGTTCGATCCTCCGAAATCGCAATTATTGAGTAGCCTAAAAAGCTCTTGCGTTGTGTTTCCATTTAAAAGTGGTATCAAAACTTAAAACTTATTCCTGATAATTTAGCTGACATTGAATTATCGAAAAAATGATGGTCGTAAAATCAAAATTGATGAATCATTTATTAAAATAAATTGATGGTTTTGAACTTTCTGAGGATTATTTCGCATAGAAACCTGCAACCTATCGATCATATTGCTCGATGTGCGGTAATGTCTGACACATCGAGTACAGGCTTTTTCCCCTTATGCCTACCACCCGGTGTGCATCACCCTAGCAAGCGTGGAAAATGAGTACAGGGAACACAAGGGAGAGGTTCAACTACCATAATTCACAGTTTGGGATGCAGTCCGGTGTGCCACAATATTTATCGTACGGTGTTTCTCAGGGGTTACTTCGAGGTGGATGAAGATCCATTGATATAAAATATACATCACGTACCACCCCATAAATCTTGGTATTACGAGTTTGTGACAAAAAAAAAACGTTTCACTAAATTTATCGTAATTCCACAATATTCTCGACGACTCTTTGAAAATTCTAGAAAAGTTAATTTACAAAAATCTGTAGACGAATGAAAAATAATATTTGTAACCAAAATCCAATTTATAGTTGAAATTCTCAAAGAGAACACGAGTGCAGCGTGCCATTCCAAGAGTTCGTAACTTTTTGATTAACCTGACGAGATAACTTTAATGAATTTTATTCAAATACGATTAAGTTGAGGCAAAAAAAAGGGAATAGCAAGCGTCATTTGCTGGTTTCAAAGCAGTTCACTCGCGATGCAAGTAGCCCGAGATTGTGCAACGGAGAAAGAGCGATGGGGAGCACAGGTTGTTTTCAAATCGAGACGTTCTACAAGTCGAGAGCAGATAGAATGGGAGAGGATGAGAGATAAAGAGATTTAAAGCTTCAGTTAGTACGTGCGAGTTACGTGAGAGAGATTGAAAGAAAAGGATCGTGAAAGTGTTTGAGGCGTGTTCGTTGGTGGTTGTAAGAATTTAGCGGATTATAGCGCGCGGCTAGAGTTAATATTGGGCGGACAGAGCTGGGTGGAGTCCACTACCACAAAACATTACCTTCCCGTGCACCTCGTTCGTACTCGCTCTTTGCCTCTCACATCCCTCGAGGATCGGAATAACGCTCGACCCCACAGCCTCCCGCACTTTTAAAGTCCTTGTGAGCTATACATTTTTTTTCACTCCGAGACATTTAGCACAGCCCAGCTGCATATCTCACCCACGTGCGTGCTCTAACGTTCGAGACTCGACCTTCGGAAAAATTATCCCCGTTCCAGAAATTATTTTCTAATGATATTCTTCTTTTCTTTACATAACTTTAAAAACGAGGGCATATCTGGCCATGACGGTCCGAAGAAAAATGGTCGTATGGGCCAGAACAATGGAAAAAATAAATAGAATGCTGGAAAATTATTTTATTTTCGTCTTTTAGTTTTTCGAATCGTAAAATTGCGGTTTCGCTCACTTGTCACGTGACACGAATGGGTAGCGTCCCAATACGAACATTTTTTTTTTTTTTAAATGGTCGTTGAGAAATACGTATCTATATGTGTATATGGATCGATATATGTATATTCCGTAGAGCCTATACGCACCCTCGTTCTGGGATTATCCACAGCCACGAGCTATCCACGCAATTGCATATACATATGTAGTATATGTATATATTTGCGGCGAGCCCGAAATCCGCCAGAAGCGCCATCTCACCCCCTGTGGTCCGAGATTGGGTGACTTAATCGACTTCGGGCCGCGGCGTTGCTCCCCGTCACGCGACGAGTACGACAACGATGGCTATATAGTCGACGGTCGAGGAACTTCGTGAGCAGCTGGGCACGTGCTCGCCATACCAAATCGATTTTAGCCTGGACCGAAGCGCGCCCGAATACAGCGTGTGACTGTTTAGCCACGCACGCTTCATCTGCTGCGAAAAAAAGTTAAGTGGAATCGTTCGGGAAGCGTCCCCTAAACCCATATTTTCCGGGATTTGGGTTTATGAATATGTGTCTGAGGGAGAAAAGGATGTATCTACTCGTACGCGACGCCGTCACGAAGATTCTCGTTCTCGGTGAATCGCACCCTTTTGCATCGATCTTCTATGTGTATAGTATTTGTACGGAGGGAAAGAGAAAGAAAGAGGCGAGTCATAAAAGATCGATGCAAAAGGGTGCGATTGACCTAGAACGAGAATTTTTGTCGAGGTGTTGGGGTACGAGTAGATACATCCTTCGCTTCCTCAGACGCGTTTTCTATTTATATGTATATATGCATATATATTGGGGTGGGTCAAAAAAATCGACTATTTTTTTTTTTACTTCGTACTCCAAAAAATAGGTTACTAGACACCTCTAGAAAATTCACACCAAATATGAGCTTTTTATTTTAAGGGGAAGGTCCTCCGCCTCACAGTTTTTTATTTTTTCTTCAGTATTAGAAGAAAAAATTCATATCGCTCTATCAACTGTTCGTTAAAAATATCCCCTCTTATATACTTGTAGGAAATTGATCGCTCTACAAAAAAGGTTTCTTACAATTTTTTCGTAAACCTCACTGTTTGAAAGATATTGAAGGTTAAAGTTTGATCATTTTTAGACAAATTTCTGTTTTGCTTATGAATTTTATAACTCGTTAACGAAAAATCATGATGGAAGGCGGAATGCTTGGTTTTGTAGGAAATTAACTGCTCTACAAAAATGGTACCTTATGATTATTCGATTGAATTGAGCGTTCAAAAGATATTCATCGTCGAACTTCAATGCACGCTAATTATAACAGTTTTTGATTAATAATTCGGAAAATTTTAATTCAGTTTACGAGTTTCAGGGATATTTATACGAATTTTAATTTTTATAAACAGAGAAATATTTTAAACTATTTTTCTAGTTTTTTTTTTAGTCGTAACCATGTATGGTTATATTGAAAAAAAAATTAGTGCATTATTTCTGACTTAGAGTCAATGATTTATTAAATCTTGAAAAAATAACGTTTTTGTTAGAAATTTATTATGAAAAGTATTAATCTTAAAGAAAAAAACGTTCAATTTTTTATTAAAAAGTTTTTTTATTTGATTATCAATGATAATTAAATAAAAAAACTTTTTAATAACAAATTGAACTTTTTTTTGTCAATGATAATTAAATAAAAAAACTTTTTAATAACATAATGAACATTTGTTTTCTTAAAGATTAATACATTTCATAATAAATTTCTAACGAAAACGTTATTTTTTCAAGATTTAATAAATCATTGACTCTAAGTCAGAAATAATGCACTAATTTTTTTTTCAATGTAACCATACATGGTTACGACTAAAAAAAAACTAGAAAAATAGTTTAAAATATTTCTCTGTTCATAGAAATTCAAATTCGTATAAATATCCCTGAAACTCGTAAACTGAATTAAAATTTTCCGAATTATTAATCAAAAACTGTTATAATTAGCGTGCATTGAAGTTCGACGATGAATATCTTTTGAACGCTCAATTCAATCGAATAATCATAAGGTACCATTTTTGTAGAGCAGTTAATTTCCTACAAAACCAAGCATTCCGCCTTCCATCATGATTTTTCGTTAACGAGTTATGAAATTCATAAGCAAAACAGAAATTTGTCTAAAAATGATCAAACTTTAACCTTCAATATCTTTCAAACAGTGAGGTTTACGAAAAAATTGTAAGAAACCTTTTTTGTAGAGCGATCAATTTCCTACAAGTATATAAGGGGGGATATTTTTAACGAACAGTTGATAGAGCGATATGAATTTTTTCTTCTAATACTGAAGAAAAAATAAAAAACTGTGAGGCGGAGGACCTTCCCCTTAAAATAAAAAGCTCAAATTTGGTGTGAATTTTCTAGAGGTGTCTAGTAACCTATTTTTTGGAGTACGAAGTAAAAAAAAAATAGTCGATTTTTTTGACCCACCCTAATATATATATATGTATATACTCTGAGAATAAAGATGGTTTTGGTGTTGGTGACTTTCTTTCCCTTCAGAGTTGGTAACTCCAGCAGCTAAGGATATTGCGTGAAAAACTGAAGTAGGTTGAATAACTTGTTCATAATTTCTTTCTTTTTTTACTGACGACGTAGTTGGCCCTTTGTGTGTAGATTACTTCTCACTGGGGTCAATTTCGTACATCTGCCGTTCGACACTACAAAACCAAGAATATCCAAGACAAACGACTGAGCAGACTGGACGAACTGTTCCAATCCCTTTTAATATGGAATTAAATAAACTTATTTTATATAAATTGACAATGATTCCTCGTGTTTTTAACGGCTAAGCGAATTTGGCCACCTGCCCTGATGCTTTTATCTACTGAAGACATTGATCAACGGTTGAACAAGCCAACATCTTGACCGCCAAAACATCCTTCCTCTCCTCGAAGCTTTTCCGCCAGTGGCAATGTCCCGCTTATCCCACGTTGTTTCAAAGTTTTTGCGAGATTCAAGGTGAACTATCACAATCCTACCTACATACGGCTCTTCTTACTTCCGTGCGATTTTGCTACTATTCCCAGGCACAAAGTTTTCCTCGAAGACAGAATAAAAAGTTTTCGCACAAGTCGTAAAACTGGCATTTTTTTTTATTCCACATTTCTTCAGACAGCAAGAAAATTCCGAGAGAGAGAGAGCTAAGCTGCCATTTGACATTTCGAAATGTCTGGGAATTTAATGAAATCCAGGACGTTGAGAAGACTGACGCTAACTCTAATATTCACAAGTTTATTATGTACATTTTCTTATCGCTGTTTTCTCGACGTAGTTTTTGTTATTTTTCTGATTTGTCTCTTTCGGATTTCCATTCCATGGTAAGGACTGAGGGATTCGATTCGCGAGTGTAATGTACCTTTCCGAGGACGTCGAGGATTCTTATTTTCTTCGTATTATCCGGTGATGAGAAGCAAAGGTCGGGGCGATAAGCTCCGAGACTGTTGTGCAGTCACCGAAAACCGCAGGAACGTGCGCCATGACGAAAATCCGAGGGGATCGGCGAAGTACCACAGCGAATTGGTACGGCACGAGCGTCGAACTTTCCAATACGGATTTACCGGACGGTGTTCGAACGTTCTTTCATTTGGTCACCGCGGCATGTCCCCGATTTCAGTTGAACCGAATTTCATTTCTTCGCACACTCGCGATCGATCTGGCACCCAATCGATTATGCCACTGTTGCGGTTTTCCACATGTGCGTATGTAGGAGGGGCGATTCCCATTTTCCACACTTTCAATTCGTTACGCACCGAATGGACAGTTTCATTGGATTTAATGGGGAGTACTTGAAATTGTTCGAATTTCAACGTTGAATTAATTATCTTTCAAGGATTTTCCACGCTTCGTGGTTGATTAATTAATCTTGATTGCATTATTTTTCTTTGCTTGAAATTTTTGGTATTAATTCCGACCTAATCCAATGGATCCAATGGATAGGTCCATTTAATCGGGAGCACTTGAATTGTTCCAATTTTAACGCAGAATTAATAATATTCCAATGATTTTTTAACGTTCCGTGGTTGATTAATTAATTTTTATTGTATTTTTATTATTTTTAAAAAATGGTTAGTATCAATATCTCAGTCACTGAAACATCTGCACGGACGAACAAACGGGACGCATCTTCTACTGACATTTTTACGTCTGAATTTTGATGAAGTTCGAATTACATCATTGGAACCATTTCTTCGATGGTTATTAAGATAAAACATTTTTACTGGCTATGAAGAAATTTCCTAAGGAAATAAGCTTGATCAGTATTTTCCAAAACTATTAGGCGCTGACGATAGGGTTTTATTCACAGCCATCGGATAACCCACTACAGGAACGTTTTCTCGACATACAAAGAGCATCGCAATTCCGAACCGTTAAAACTTTACACTCCGCTTCCTTCTCTTTTTTTGTTGTATTTTTCTATCTCTCGCACCCTTTTTTTTCGTCGAATAGTAACGTACTCGACTGAAAATAGCCGAGTACCACTTGGTGAAATCGAAATTGGATCGAGCAACTGCCTGTTGCCGTGCCCGTTTCTCTGTCTGCTTTGTCTCTCGAAACTATTCAACTGAACGATGTTACACGTGATTTCGTCCAAATTATTTTTAACCTGTAACGAAGACTTGGCGAGTCTCTTAACGATATTTTTTTTTCTAATTTAGAATCGTGAATGTCTGAAGGTTCGGTTTCTATTCCGGAAAACGGTCATAGTATGTATATTACGTATACAGGACAACGAAATAAAATATATTTTAAGTTTTCAACCTATTTCTCGGTAGCAGTGCGTATTTTTCGATCTAGCAAATCGTAGCGTCGAAACGTTTCCAAGCTCGAAGCTGCAAAAGTCGGACTGCAGAGAGCAGAAAGTTTATGCAATCAGGAGGGCCGAAGGGGGGGGGGGGCGGTCGGTTCACGGAAAAGAGTTTTAGTTCTTTCTATTTGGTCGTTATAGTGTCCTAGTGCTCGTAGCAATCGTACTATTCGTAATGGCCGTGAGTCCACCGAACCGCGCGCATCGTTCTCGTTCTCGTCTTTGTCGTCGTCGTCGTCGTCATTGTCGATATCGTACCGCGGAAATCGAGCGGAGTTCATTTCATTTAACGGATATCGGCGAAACGATAGTTTGGTTAGTAATTCAGAGATTATTCTTCCGAGAAGACGGTGCATTAATGGAATATCACCAGACTCTCGGGCAAACTGCGAGCCCCCGCTTAATTCCAATTGTCAAGATCCGACCCTCGCTAAGTCAAGATGACGATCGGATCGGAGAAACTCCGTCATCCGAAGGTGTTGTGCTCACTTTGTCTCTGGGTTTCTCCAATTATGCATTTGTTTGATCATCCACTTGATTGCCTTCGAACGGAAATGATATTCAGTCTGAATGTTATTTTATGAAGATGTGGGTACGAATCGAAGTTTCGAATATTCAATTTTCCGACAGATCGGGAAAGTCGAATTAAGATGCTAGGAAATAAATTGTCCAAATTGTTCCAGCTGTCAATGTCCCGGAAGATCAGAGTCCAGACACGCCTATAGAGGTTCACCGGTGTAAATTGTGCCACCACGTGAAGACGGCAGCGATTTGAAGGCGGATAGATATATTTGGACAATAGCTTCATCATGTCTTAACGTGGGGTGGTTTATTCTATTCGGACGGCCGATTCGTGCCTAGGAAAGTTTTGACGCAAAAATGGTTTGATTTTCGGGACTTTAAACTTTCGGGACATTGACAATCGGCGTCATGCAGATTCGGAACATTTGTTTTCGGACCATTTCAATTCGATGAACCAACGTGTCGACACATTGAATATTCGGAAGTTCGATCCATATCCATCAAAATACTCGATATTATCGAGGTTGCTGTGGGTTTTCATATTCGAGGAATTGCACTAAATCTATATTTTCCGCATTTATATTCGTTTTAATTTATTATCTCTTTGAATAGCACGGACAAAGCGTTTGAGGATGTTTTAGCACGCGATTCGTAATCTTTCATTTCTCTCGTTGAAAGTCATAGCGCCTCGTCGTGCCCGGTCGCAGACGGTCTTTATTGTACAATAAATGCATTACGTTAAGAAGCCATCGTAAAAAAGTTTGCCCCAGTTGCCGGTAGTGCGGTTGTCGTGCACGAGAGCGACGATGAGAACGGCGAAGAGGACGATGGTGTACCGGAGGTGGGCTTCATCCAGCCCGAGACTGTTTCAACCCCCCCCGCGTGTCGGGGCGCGGAACACCGTGGGGTGCGGACGGGTCTCGTTGTATCTGGTAGGTCCAACTATGTTTCCCCCCACCTTTCTCTGAAAACCGTAGCGCCATGAGGGAAAAATAAGATTTACGAGTTACTTTAAGGCCGTAAACGGCCAGAACTTTCTTCCAAGACGACTGTTAGTCTCGCGCGCTACCTTGCGGCACGGTCTCGAACACCGCACATTACCCCGACAGAAGCAAAAGTAAACGCAATGGGGGTGAGAGAAAGAGAGAGAGAGAGACAGACGGAGAGAGAAGGGAAAAAGAAGCAGAAACTATGGCGTGTGCCTCCCTCGAACATCGTCGCTGGGGCGACCACGCGGAGGGGTGCCAACGCAGACACCTTCGTCCTTTTTTTTCTCTCCTCTCTCTCTTTCTTTTTCTCTCGGGAAGGGTAAGCCATCACGACGCTCGCGACTTTACTCCGAATACACAATGCGTTGCATAACAAAAGACAGAATTACCGTGAACACCGTCGCAAAGACACTAGAGCAGCATCGAAACGACTCGCCGTGATCAGACTCACCAAGAGTTTTGAGAGTTGAATGTAACGACGGTGAAAAAGTAAGCGGATGAACGACAGAAAGGAGTAGTTTTGACATCGTGGGAGGGTAAATATGAAGCTGGGCATTACGTCGTAGAACTGTCGACTCAACTTGAACCGCCGACCCGTCCCAATGAACCGAGTAGGTACAATAAAACCCCGTCGACTACACCGGATACAGCTGGAGAAACTCCCAGTTTGAAAGTTAAAATCCTGCGTCAGGATTGTGGTACGTATGTTGCGTTATTTCGTATTCATCTATTCGCCATGGTTGATGGGAGACGTATTTATAGTTATGTTTCCACGTTTCCACGTGCAATGACGTGCCAGAGGAAATATATATCGCGAACTCAGCCGCGTACTGAGAAATAATAGATGACTGAGGGAGAGAAAGGGGAAGAAGGTAGCTCGTGGAACATGCATGGCGCGATAACTGCACGATACACTATCCTATGCACCGGGAATAGAATACCACGTCACATATAGCCCGTTCTCCAAAGCGATTCATTCGCTAATTCTACCTCTCCGCTACGGGAACCCTCGATGGATGTGCTGTGTACAGCTGAACCGGCTAATGGTAGACAAGTTTTGCTGTCTGGCTTCGCCGTGACGAGGCGCGACGATAATAGACAGGTGAACTGCCGCCAGAAGCGAAGCTACCGTAATTTTACCGCTAATCGCTGTAAATCCTCATAGTCTCTGTTGGCTCTCTACATTGTGGGGTAGTTTGAAAGGCATATAAACCATTTCTGACACGTCGTCACTTCATATATATTTTTTCCAAGTAGAGTTATTTCCTCGGGTTAACTCAATGCCAATGTTGAAATGCTCCAACAAAGACCTCATTTATTTGATAAAATCGAGCGAGATACGAATCAAAGTGCACATTATTGATTCAATTATTTCCGAGTGAAACTCGATTTTAAAAAGAAGTGGTAGATCCACTATTTTTCTAGTATATCCCGCCGTAATGAAAGTTCTGGAGGTGAAAGGTCGTGTTGCTGACCCTCCGTTCGTCCAATATTTCTCGCCTCGTAATTACGAACGGTAGGTATACACGATTTTTAACTCACCCTCTGTATTATACCACAGTAGCTCTACATCGCCGACACCGGACCCGCTTTCGCAAGCCTCTCGTAGCCATTGTGCCACGATGACAAATTACGCAGTGTGCAAGAAAGGAAATAACTACAAAAAAACACTTATATACATACATATATATGTGTACGTATGTATGTACATATATTTATAACAGCAGCCAGTAACATAGATGAAGAGAGGAAGAAAGAATATACGCGAACGTAGAACCCGACACGCCGTACTTTCCGAGCCTGAACCCCGTCAACGAAGCTATATGCTATCAACGCGGAGCCGTTGTGTGTGCGACGGCACAAAATTCTGCTGAACAGTATGCGTTGGTCACAGAACAGGGTTGATGTAACGTTCTGGCCCCCCGAGCGGGCCAGTGAGTGCACCGAGCTACGATCAATCATCGGAGAATATTTATTTATATGAAACGGGACGAGTGAAAGATACGGAGAGTGGGAAGAGAAAGACGGGGAAAAACATTGACGAGTATGGGGGAGATCGAGCGTAGCAGTTGTAGGGTGGTGGTTTAGTGGGGTGACCCGATTCCCCGTTACAACGTTACCTCGGCTACGGAGTAAAAGTGAAGTGTCCCCCAGCATATTACACCCTGTAACCTGAATGCTTGTTCCGCAAAATACGATTCCGGTCTTATGATCCTTTGATGTCACCGGCTTCATACAGAACAGTCCAATTTCTTACCAATAAGTGTTCCTAATTTTGTTTTGCACGTAATCCATGTCCAACATTTGTCTTCCTGAATTCACAGGGCACAATTCGATTTTTATACTAATACCAACAAGATCTACTGCGAGAAGTTATGAAAAACTTTGGATTTGTTTATGCGACGAATTGAAGATATACACGTCGCTTACTGTAACCGCAATCGTGGAGTACCGGAAGAACGATCGGCAGGAAGGAAGAATGCCAGAGCAGTTGCGTCATTCGTACTGTCCACGACCACCGCGACAGAATGCTACCCGATCGAGGAGCGGCAGCGATAGCGCGATATGAAAAGATCATCTGACCGGAAAGGACGACGGAGATGGTGAAGGCGATGGAAATTCGTGGAAAAATCGGGAAATCGAAGAAAAAGTTGTGTAGGGCCAGTGAACTCGGTTCTCTCTTCGGTCGCTTCCCGTCGGTATACGTTTCGGCTTCTCGCGAACGTCGCCATCCTCGAATTATCCACGGGAGCGAAGAACGGTCAAGCGCGTTTGTTTTTCTGGTCGAGCCAGTTCGACGATGCTCTCAGGAGCTTTTCCGCCGGAGCATTGCGGTGCGGCGAAAGCTCTTTCTCTCTTACTCTTTCTCTCTCTAGACTCTCGAAAACTTTTCCGAACCGTCGAACGCATTTTGCGCTCTTCCACGGTTAGCCCGGTCTTCTTCTCACGTTTCTCGCAACAATGGAACGAGCGGTAACCCCGGGGCCTGAAGGAGGGACGTCGGCAAGCTCCCGAAAGGATCTCGGAAGCTTTTGGGCTCGCGGCTTCCGGGTGTCGACTTTGTCGCCCGAATGAAAAGAAACTCGCAACGGATTATTTCTTCGCCTTTCGCGGGGTTCGGCGGATATAAAAAGGGTAGTAGTAGTCTAACCCTCTTCACGCGCAAGTTCTTGTGAAAGAGAGGCTACGTCTGACACATGCGGCCTGCGAACGAGAAACGGCGGAGCGCTACGTGCTCGTTGCTTCTATCGCCGCTGAACGAGCGAACGTGCTACAGGAATGCATCCTCGCGTAAGCCCACAGATGACTTCATTTTCGTTGGTAAGGTGCTTCGAGCAAAGTGCTCGATGGGTAGATTCGGCATAGCTCCGGTTTTTCCCCTGAAGCTCCCCGTATGTACGCGAAATTAGTTCCAAATTAACATGCGGTCGACAAAAAAAATGACTCTTTGAAGTCCTCGAAACAGGAACCGTTGTTGTTGTCCCAAATACAACCATCGGCTGGTTCAATTTGCGCATCGATAGCTCAAATAAAAGTCAAATCAAAGTGCAACAATAAGAGAATATTGTTCTCTTTTTTCCTTACCGCGGATCTGTCGAGGATAAGTGCTGAATGAAATCGATTCAAAGTTACAACCGCGGTAGAGAGGTTATGCAAAAATGGTATCATATAGGTAGTTAAGAACAATCGCCGGGGCCTGTCCAATTCAGTCACCCGAAAACCGTGAAAAATCGTGTACACAAATACCCAGGGAATGCTCTAACCCGAAACGATTCCCCCGTGAGCTATTAGTCATCCGCGGCAGTGGCGACCGCGCCGAGGTAGCCCGGGACAAAAACTGGCTTACGTGCGAATGAATATGTAGGCGCCAGGGTCTGGGGATCCTCGTGAGCTCAACGGAGCTCTTGTGCCCGTGCATTCTCCGCGGCACTCGGTTCGGTTGCGCGCAGTGTGCAGAGATGCAGAAAATATAAATAATAATGGGAAACAGGAACGATGGGATACGGACAAGAGGGACGATACAACACCAACAGAGATTCAGCGTTTTTGGTGGACACTGACCAATTGAAACGCATCTCTTGGTTATCGTGTCCAAGTTCGTGATTAAATCACTCAGCTCAATACTCGAGTAATCCTGTCAAATTTTCTCCGCAACGATTAGCACTAACGCGTGGCATTGATTTGTCCGGAACCTTTTTGGCATATATGCTACAATCCCGAAACCGCATTAACCTGTTTGAAGCCGAGCTGGAATCACGCCGGTTTCGATATATATATATACACGACATAGAGTTGAAGAGAGGGCGCCTCGCGAGGGGCAGAGAGGGCTGGAGAACGTATCAATTTTGTGCGAATAGGCTGACTCTCGAAACCCCGTTGTGGGAGGTCGGTCTCACCCCTCGGTAGACGTAGCAGAGGCAATGACGATGGCCAGAACCGAGAGAAGGAGGTGTACGAGGATCACGGAAGCCCGGGAAACTGCTGGCGCTCAACGGGCTGCGTGCGGAGCTTTGCTGTAGGTGCTGCTGCTGCTACTGCCGCTGTTGCTGCCGCTGTTGCTGCTGTTGCTGCGGCACACGCTAGAAAATGGCCGGGATAATTAATGCCGGGCAACGATGCCTCGGATGATTAATGGCGGAGTGCTGGCCGTAATAACGTTTGCGCTCCGCGGCGAATTAAAGTGTTTACGCGCTGACCCCCTCACCGCCTTCGGGCTCGGTAGCAACCAACAGCGGTGCCTCATCGGTGTTCCGTTGTCGGTGTTTGTTTTCTGTTTTTTCGTTTTTTTTTTTTCAACCTCGTCTCTCGCTAAGAGACTCTAGGACGATGTCTTGCTCGGTTGTCCCGTGATAGTTACGGTAAATTAAGGTCGCTTCGACAACACGAAAAGCGTATCATACGGCGAAGATCCGTCAGCGCCGGCGCGACTCTATACACCGAGGAATAATAATATGCTGTCACGGCTTACCGAATTCGGTAATCGATTCCATTCGTATTGTATCCAGTGGAAGACACGTTCATCTTTCTTGCTGGCCCATTCAATGGGATAAGAAAAAGATGCTGCATCAAAGCGTATTCCATTATTCAATAATCACTGAAGAGCCACACACCGGGCTGTCAACACACAACCCGGTATATATGGCGCATCGTTCTTTTGGTTGGGCGCGGAGAAGGGATTTGAGAGCGTTTTTCTTCGACGTATCCGCGACCGACCGCGGAACCCCATCGGCCAACGTGTGCTTGAGCAGTTTTTGTCTTTTTTGGTCTCGTACTTTAAGGTTGTTCCATCTTCGTCACTCTCTCACCGACACATGCGCTCGATTCTTGACCATCGAGGGAACCTTCGATATCCAAGATTCTCAATCATAATCCATCAATCAATCGACTACTTCCCGTTACATCTTTATCTATCTTCTCTACCTTATATTTGTCATTTCGTGGTTTGTTTCTTAAGTTTTTGAACAATTTGTCGTCGCAGAGAGTTTGATCGTCGATGGTTCATCCCTTGCCAGGACGTTTGTGCCGAGGCTTCCGTCTTCCCGTGCGGTCGAGCATGGGTCCGGTGTCCGGCACCGCGCGGTCGTTCGATCTTCGCTTTGCCGGTTCGACCGAACGAGCAAAGAAAGTTTCGTTGCCGATGTGCAGGCTACCACGTGTACAGCGGTACGAGTTTGGCACGGGTACTCGTGAAAAATGAGGGGGGTGTGGTATCTGCTGTTTCTTTCGATACAACTCGGTGAGAAAGACAAAGACGAAGGATAAGAAGGAAACGAAGAAGTCGAGGAGCGAAAGAGACTCGCGGACTGACCAGCAGCGTTATGCTGGTAAATGCCAGCAGGTTCTCACGCGAGGATCAGCAGCCAGCAGCCACCAGAGCTCCCCGCTGCCGGGTAATTGCCGGACCAATTACTCGAACGGAGAAATATACGACGTCACGGCACGACCCTCCGCGGGCCAAACCCCAATGGTTCTCTGCAATTCCGCCTCTGCCAACCACCACGACCCACCAAACCCTTGTTCTTGGATAATAACTTAAAATCTCTCTTAATTTTCGCGCGGGCGTTTCCTTCACCGTCGTAAAGTTAGTTTTCGGGCCGCTTGCGTTCAAATCGTTCGGGCAACGTTTTTTTTTTTCGTTCATTTTTATACACTATCGCATTCCATTTGAGTCTGTCGTTTCGTATAAATAACGAAATACAGACGGTGAACGGTGACCAATGGAAACGGAAAGTCGATGCAGGGACGTTCATTGCCGAGTCGAAATTATGGACGATGAGGGAAAATTCATTCTTTGTCGTTTTAACTATTGTTCATGACTAAAGAATTTGTAAAGGTTTGTACAATGACAATCCGAAGGACGGGTATTGAATGTCGACGCAACGCAGGATAGCCAAATGGATCCGTCCCCTCTTCAAATCCTTCGCTTTCGGTTTCGTCGAGAGAAGCCGCCAGGCTCGCGCAACGTTTCGAACGGAGCTGCTCTTCCAACCGAATGATATTTAATAATGCCAAGAATTTCATTACGAGAGTTTAGAACCAAGCGAGAGACACGCTCCGAGTATAGGTACACGTGTTTCAAGCGGAAGCTTCTCCATCCGACGCCGATGCGGATATACCTGGAATGTTTCGGTAATGCGGGAAGACAGTTAGACAAGTGAATGCAAGCGATACCATAGCCGACTGGGCTGTCGTGTCTTCGGTTCCCGAGTATCACTGGTACTTCGGTATCAAAGTGTCTTGCCGTACGCGCATTTAGCTCAGAAGCAATTAAGTACCAGGTTTCGTCTGATCCAATGAGACAGGCAATTTGTACCAGTGATTAATATAAAGCTTACGGTGCTTGTATGTAATATAATTTCAGTTACTCACGTGAATTCGATGTAAATAATCAATAATATGGCACACGAATAGAGGACAAAAAGGGAGGGAGAGAGTTTATGATGGGCGAAAGGGGAATGGGAGTATTTGCCAACGATTCGGATGAGACTTGAACGTGGAACGATGGACCGTGCCGGTGAGGGATTGAGGTTTTGTCCTTGCACAGTGCAGATAAGTTGTGTATTTGTTTAACGGTACGTTTCCGGAAAAGCTGACTACCAAGATCGAAGCTTCGAACTATCGCGGAAAGTGGAGTGATCGATGAATGAAGGAGAACGAGTTGATTGAAAGTTATCGATAACTCCGAAGCTGGGTCGGATGATCGAGATTCGATTGAAGGGACGGGTATCACTCGTGAGGTCGACTTCGCCTGTGCTTCTTGGATAAGAATTCATTATTTTTATCGTCAAACGATTATACCGGCCAGTGACGATCGATCATTCTTGTCATTCACGGCTGGATATATACGGATATCGCCTGAATGAAATACGAGGGGAGGTTTTTAGTCTTGTCAACCCTGACGGTGTCATCAGACAAATGTTTTTGAATCATGTATAGGTAGAAAGTGGCCGCGTTTATAGGTCAGAACTCGATAGATGAGTTTATTTATGTGAAAGGGCATGCATTATTTAAATGAATTTGCGATAGGAGTTAATATTTACGACCAGTCATTTGAAAGGTTACGTTTTTTTGTTTGACTGTAATTCGCCTGTCTGCTTTGCTGCAAGTGGAAACAACGTAGGTAATTCAATGATTCCGGTACATAATCGGCTTACCATTGTACATGTGTATCTTGCAAAGGTAATGATGATGATGATCCCGTCATTATATTTGCCTCCTCGTTAAATTGATAGGGGTTTCCCGATGCAGTGTCTCATTTGGCCTGCAGCATGTTATGTTCTGATACTAACGGCGATGTCAAACGTGTAGGGTGCAAGATAGAGCTTCGACATTCGTACATCGAAATAATCGCTGATAATTTGATCGTAAGCAAACGTCCACCATTTAATAATTCACAGAGGAATATTTTTTTGGGTGAAAACATGATTGCGCCAATTTAATTTATCAGAATTGCACTCTGTTTTTTTTTCATGCATCGTCGTAAAATCGTAGCAGCTTAATTCGAATTTTCGGGAATTGGTTGCAAAGATTTTCATCTCAAATTCATTTAATCGAGGAATTATCGTGGCCCACATGAATAAAATAGCCCCACTCGGTATGAAGTTTTAACGAGAAAGCTCTGGCACTCAGACGCAAGTGTACGAATGCTAATGAAGCCGCAAATTTCCATAGATTTTTCCAACCTCTGTAATCGTCGTGCGAACGTTGGGACGAGCATAAATTTCGTCACTTTTCTCTCGCTTTATTCCATTTTTCAGTGCATCCGGAAAGTGGAGATTTATCAACTGTTATTTTAGTAATTGGTTTTTATTAATTCATTCCTCTTTCGCTTGAAAGTCAAATGCAGCTGATAGTGGGCCGAATGCGATCGTCCAGTTGCTTGCTTATTAATTAGAGGACATTTTTTGGGAAGGTCGGGAAGTATTTCCGTGCATTCGAACTTGATCATTTGTGTAAGGGTACTAGGGTGTGTAAAACCAGCTGTCAAAACGATTCCCACAGCGAGCAGCATTTATTGGCACTTTTTGAGTCAAGACTTAAAACCCTATCCGTTTATTATTCCAAAATCGAAATTCAGCAGATGCATTACTCGAACAACGATGTGCTAAAAGTTCTTCTTTCTTTTTTACATAATCCCATCACAGTTCGCTACTCGTCCATCTACCTCGAATCTGTGGATACATATATAGTTTACGGAATATGCTACACGTTGTATTGACCCGTACCGAGCAAATTATGCGCTCAAGTTTTCCAGGCATCGCCCCTCGTTTATAGCGAAGGCGAGTTGGCTGGCACACTGTATTAGCGTTTGATATCGAGGGCACGGCTAAAGCTATCGCGAGTGGCTTGCAGCTCGGAGGAGTTTGAAATTTTCATCGACGAACTTATAAAACGGGGGAAGGAGGAAAGAAGGTAAGAGCGGGAGGAGAAAACCGGGTTTCTGAAACCGCGAGGGGGCGGGGGAGGGGGGGGGGGGATATATGCGGTGCAGCTGTATTTCTACTTGTATTCGTATCTGCTGGCTGTGAAGCTCATAACCCCAGCGAGGTAAGTTGATTAGACTGCGAAGAGCGCCCATGGAGAGCTGTTTGCCTTTAAGGCCACCTCATCGCCCGGGGTGGATGCAATCGGAGCTGTGGTCACAGAGGGGTGGTCGGCCCCCGTTCTACTTACCACAAGAAAACGTAACAATGCTTTTCGATGCCATGACGGGCGGTTCTCATCTATCACATACTGCAATATATCTAACGTGGAGTCAATATTTTTGCAACGAAATCAAGCGTAGTAAGCCCCAAAACATCAAATTATGGCAAAAAAATTTTTTCTTCAACATAACAATCCGCGGCTCTGTTGGAAATCCGAGGTTTATTAACAATTGCTTTTCAATTACCGTCCGCACATAAACAGGGCAGAGAGAACTGCCCCAACAGGGCGATTGATCGAGTCGGAGGTCTTATCACGATGCCAATCCCTATTCCTCGCGAATCGTACGAATTCTCAGGTATAACCTATTTCCTTGTCATAAAATGATCGATGTGCAGGCTCGTGGCGTACCTTGAAATAATTCCAATGCAAGCGCAATGATGAATTGCCGGCTTTGCGGGATAATGTCGTGACGGTGATTTACTCTTTCATATTCGTGCTTCCTTAGGCATGTTCGGGATTAGCGAAAGCGGCGGGTTACCAACAGAACGAGCCACTTGTGTAATAATGTGTAATACATCCATATACGTATTCATTAAGTATTTTATTGTCGTGCAATACCGGTGCCGTAGTGTAAAGAACATTGTAATCCGTCTTTAACATCCGTGCGTGCTGCTCAATAAAAACACCTTTTAATGCGGAAACAGTGTGTTGAAAACTGTGGTTCGGGTTGAAAGTGACCCCATATCCGCAATCGCCGGGCTAATAGAAAAATAGCGTGAGAGAACTCACGGTATGTTGAACCGTGTATTCGCTTAAGTCTCGAGAAACACTGTAGCTCATATTACTCGCTGGTCTCTCTACACTGACCACTTTTACCGATATTTGGAACTTTAAAACTACTCGATGGAAATAATATGCCTGATACATCTCAGCGGCGTTTGGCAATTCACCGATTATTCTCTGGTTGTCGTAAACGAACAATTGTTCTGGGATGCCACACGCACGATTTGTATCTTCGAGTAGCTGGGAGGCCGATTGGCCGCCATGCTTTTTCCCCGAGTATTAGCTCCGTGTCGAAGAAGCCAAAGGGTCTCGAAAGAATAGGGGAACACGAGCAATGTACCGAACACGGTATACAATATGTTGGGGGGAAAAAAGCAAACGACACTCGGTCTGATGTTGCGCTCCGCCGTGTTCGTTACATACGTGGATGAAACGAAAGACGTAGCCGGACGACGACAGGTATACACACCAGCTTACACAAGGGACACAAACGGCCGAAAGGAAGCGAGCATCGGTGGAGGAAAGACGAGAATGTTGATTGGCCTCAAATTGAATCCCGTCCATTTATCACTCCGCTACCGGGACCCAGCATTCGTCCGACCGTTCTTTCCGTCTATCTTCTCATTTTGTTTCGTCTCTTCTCGTTCATTTAGTTCTGTTTTGGCGTACCCTTCGGTTCTGTTCTCATGAGTTTTCTTGTTCCGTTGAAACGTCAGCAGAGGCTTCGAGGCACAACGATGTGCGCTGGCGGAGCAAAAATCTTGTCAGATTCCTGGACCCCACCCACCCGAGTCCTTCGTTGGATCGTCGGTTGGGTGCTCGGTTTGGTTGCTTCGGAATCGTGCCGGAACAATCCGATCAGTTTTCTCGTCGAGTTATACAGACTGTTCGTTTGTGTCGACACGTCAGTGGACCCACACTCCGACGAAATGTTATTCCCCGTACCCCCGGACCGAAACGCAGGAATAGCATCGGCCCGGGACATAACTCGCGAGTATAAGGTACGTCCCGGGTCCCGCGGGCGCATTATCGTCCTGAGTTTTTCCTGCCGTTAGTGGCTCTCACCGTTTTACGGGGGTATAAAATTAATTAGCGATTCGACGGGGAGGGGCAGCCGGTAGAAGAGACGCCCGGGTCGTTATACAACCTCCGGTTCGACGATGGAGCTCGTGGCTAACCTCGTCTACTATAATACACGTTCGTACATGTGTGTGTTCGTATTATACGGTGTTCTTTATTCAGACTGCTATACGAAACGGTTTTTTTTCTGCGATATCGCCTCATGCACCGGCACTTGTTTCTCTTTTGTCCTCCGTGAAAATATCATGCTTCTCGCCAGCTTGGCTATACGTTGGTTTATACATGTCTCGTTACTACGATTATATATTTTTTTAAATTACTTCGCGAGTCACGAATCATGGTATCGAGGTTGTAGCCGTGAAATAATGTTAAAATGAATATTAAGTCGAATACGTATCGTACAACAACAATTTTGAGACAGAGCTATTTGAGATAGTTTTACGTTCAAATGTTTATATAATCGTCATGAACAGTCACGTTCAATCATGGCGTGTGTGGGATTTCGATAATTCAAACTAGAAGGTAACGATGCGCTTGGCCATTAAAATTTAATCACACACGTGGAGATGTCTACTCCATGATAACTCGAACTACTCGGATACACGGTCTTTAGTCAGTGATGGCAGCTGGTTGCTAATAACTAACCACCTTTGTTACGCCCCTGGAGAAGAGCGAAGCAGCTTCGCTGTATAACCATCGGTAGAAATCCAAGTTGTCACGAGTATCGTTAATCAATGAAACGTTTGGTACTCGCTAAGGAAGTACTCGGATTACTTCAGTTTCTCGAGCAATTAACCGCATGATCAACAGCCCCGCGAAAAATATATTGCGTATTTAATGACAGAGTGTTCTGGGGCAGCACGAGGATCGAGTCTTTCCTCTTTGCCGAGCCAAGCGGCAGATTACTCGGAACCCGGACGGTATAATTGATCTGTGCATGAGTATGGCCAGTTGCTGCACTTGCATTACGCGTAATTGCACACTATCTTGAGACGGTGAGCTCGATTCTGTGCCAAAAAATTCACGTATCATCCGATACCCTATCTTTCCGACTATTCTCGGGTACGTCTGCTTCTCACTCGTACAATCAAGTCTTCATAACGGAAATTCCTTGATTGGTCTTTCGAGTTTGATTTTTCTTGCAAAATTATTTTTCCAACCGTCGTAACCGCGAAATTGGAACGATCCAACTCGTACGATGACCAATTATTAGTTTTCGAAGAATCCTTATCTATGTTTCATTAATTCTCTCGCTTCGGTCCCCGCTTGCGTATCCATTACTCGAGCATAACTTCGGATCGATCTGCAAGAAGCTCGTCCCGATAGCCACGACCGAAAGTTTTGCTTTCTGCGGTTTCCGTCGAGCTTTGTGAAGAAAAAATTCTTGAGAAATCTCGAACGGGAGTAATCCGTACAAAATTTTCGGAACAAACAACACAACAAGCGGGCTTCCTTCGGGATATCTTTTACGTAATTGGCCCGTTGAGAATCCTTGCAGCTTTCTCGAGTCGAATATGCGCTCGGAAAATTAACAATGAGATAAGTCATTAACCATTTTTTATCGCATGATCTTTACATTTTTATCTTGATTTCGGTAAACTGGACGAACCTACAGTTGATCGCTTAGTTGTTCCTTTTTTGCGGGCGTATTTAATGACTAAACAAATGAAATTTCCGAAAATAGCATCTCACTGGCCTCATTTGATGTTTATTTGAATTTCGTTAGCGTTGATTCAATCCTGGAAAAACGTTAGGGAGCAAATTTGTGTTCCGGTTGGTTCGAGCTATCGTCGTGTTGGTCGCCTAGGCGGGGTAGGAAGTCGATTGAGCGAACGAGGTCGGGTTCGTTTCGAGTAATTTCGAGCGTAGAATTGTGAAACCCGAGACACGACTCCGTGGCTACACCGAACGTGGACGAGCCAGTACGAGATGGACGAACAGATTGTCGGCAGACGTACGAACGGACGAGAAAAAGAGCAACCGGCTCACAAAATTAGAGCGAAACTTCCGGGGCGAAAGGAAACGAGCACCCGTAAAGCGGATCGCTCAAGCCTTTGTGTCCTACTTACGTCTGCTAACATACACGAGGATAGTTCTTTCGAGAAAAATCCGTGAGCAAAGACTCCCCGAAATCGTGTTTCCTCCGCAGACGTTCGTGGCTTTCCGTTCTTTCTTAGAACGCTACCCTAATACACGTTGGATGTCACAATTCTACGGATACAAACATATCGCGCGCATTCAATTTCGTCTCCGAAGTTCTGTAATAATGTCAAATGAACGGAGAAAAATAAGGACCGAGCTTGACGAAATTAAACAAAAAAATTACTACAAATACGTATTGAAGTTATTTTTAAACATTTATTACGAGTTGCTCACATTGTTCAAACTAAATACAGTTTTTTTAAGACAATCAGTTGAAACTTACTGCACCAAAGCCCTTTTTCGCAAGCTTTATGTCACGCGCAAGACTCCTACGCGTCTGCGTGAAAGAAATGGCGAATATCACGAGTAACCGGGTTGCTGCATAGCGGGCGCATGACTGTTTGAATAATCGGTCAAGTTATGTCCAGTTTGCGTGTATAAAGATACGGAGAAAACATTACGGAAGATTCACGAAGGAAATAGATCACCGTTAGTGGGTCGTTCACCGTCGGAAATTGCGGAAGCGCGTACGCGCCGTAAACGCCTACCGGTGCTGTGCATCGTTGCATCGGTGCATCAGCGAAGCGCCGATTTCGTTATTTTTTTTTTTCATTTTTCGCTTCTATCCATCTTTTCCCGCTGAATTATCCGGTATCTTCCACCCACGGAATGTAGAGTCAGCGAGGAAATGAGGTCGGTTGTTCGAATAATCGGGCAAAAATCGTGGTTGGATGCGGGGACGTGGGTCGATGTGAAATACGATAATGCGTCGGAGAAGTCGAATCAAGAAACGGTTACAATTGTTTTAACCCACGCTTAAGTTGGGCAATTTTCCCAACGCTCGCATTATTTTTTATTCTTTCTTTTTTTTTTTTGACGACAACCGTAATCCATAGACCGGTCGTGCAGGGTGATACGATTTGCGCGAGGGGTATTCGAACGATGTTGGATTTTCTCGTCAAAACCCACGGACTTGGGATTTAAATTTCCAGCAGGAGGACGGATTCCCAACGGTCGACTCGTCATAAAATCCCTCGACGTTCGTTCCAATCGTCGCGCCGATGCTGGATCTCCGAGATTTCCGTACATAGGCACTGCTGCGCACCGTGAGCTTGCTCTTGCGCGATGCGATACAAATGAGAGCGGAAAATAGCGATTTGTTCGACTACCGGTATATACTTTGGTGCGATGGATAACTATAAACTGCGAAATGAAGTAGGCGAATAGCGCATAAGATTATTGACTATCGCGTTGATGCAAGGAGCTCCAACACGACTCAATCGTTTGGAGTATGATGGAAAAATGTTTTTTTCCATATATTTTAATTACCATTTACACGAATTAGCTGTTTCAAATTTTATTCTACGTATCGACGATTATTGCCGTTTTCGTGTCTTTAATTAATGTCAATACTCACAATTTACGTTATTCTGAATATTATTATTATTTCATCACAGCTTCGTAAAAGAGTATGAAATTCTCGCAAAACGTAGCAATAATTTGATATAATTTAAATATATCTGTGGCAAGTTGGAAAAACCAAATAAGTCCATTTTTTTAGAAAATGAGATTAGGTCAGATTCTTGGACCAGATAAGTCCACGTGTTGCAGGAAAAACCAAATAAGTCCAGCGATGTATTTTTTTCTAGTCGATAAGTTACAGACTATTAAAATCTTACCGGATGCTACCAACCAAACACAAACCAACCTACCAAAGCAAAGGATTAAAAACAAAGTATAACCTGATGATTTTTTTTTTGGAAATCGATTTATCCGGTGTGTCAGAGCGTTCGCAACGTAAAATCGTTATATCTCGAAAACACATTTTATGGAATTATTCGGTTTTTCCAACTCACCACAGATATATTATTGACATTATTACAAATTATTGTTATCATGGTTCTCGAAATTCTCACCTTTTATTCATGAAGCGATAAAAGAAATGTTCATGCACTATCACTTAATTTACTCGTTTCGGTCGATTCCCGAAAGCTTATATATGAACTTGGGGGTGGTGTCGAAGCTAGGCAGCTCTGCACGCGCAGAGCTGCCAAACCTAGGGCATATAGGAGTCGCAGCTTGGATTATATCTTCACCAAGCGCGGAAAAATGGCACAGCCGAGTTATAGATGGGAAAATTTTTCCCGAAGCATCACCCGGCCACAGCGTACTCCCGAGTTTCTGCTCCCGACACGATGGTTGTAGCCGTCAGCGTTTATCGTCCGCGAGGCGCCGACCAAATCCCTCGACCATTTTCTTCCTTTTTCCATCCCTCACCAGCGCCGAGGAACGAGACTCATCGCTTCGCAAATTTCTATTTTTTTTTTTCCTATTCGTTCAATTTTTTAGAATTTTTTTCTCAAAATCCTCCCGCTCTTCTCCAACGTTTTCTCTCATATTCAAATCGTATTAAATCATATCACTTTCAGCCCACAATTATCGAGGTATTAGCGCACTTTTTTCACGCGCTACGTTGGCTGTGAATCACGAATTCCATTTAATCTTCGCTAATTATATATTCGAAGCTCTTAACGCTTCTGCCAGCGATATCGATTATACGAGACAGATTGTACGCTGATCGTTTCATCGAGCGACGTATGGGTTGGCAGAGTTCCCGCAGCGCGAGGGATGGGTGGAAGGGGGGGGGGAGAGGGGTTTCGTTGCCCGGGCACTCGATCGGGCTGGAGCATATTCGATCACCGGTCTCTTTCGACCTTTGCAATGAAAAATGAGGAACAAGTCCACCATCGTTCTCCCGTCGGGACTGATCGACCTTTCGAAAATACGTGCACTTAATTTACCGCTGTACATATCTTGGTTAAAAAGCGCACATCGTGAAGTTCGATGTGACGAGCAAGTTCCGCAGCAAAGAATTTATCATGACCCGATGGGAGGAAACATTTCGAGAGTTTATAGTCATAGCAGCGAGCCCTTGCAAAGATAAAGATGGCTCGTCCTATTTGAACGAACTCCGATTTCATTAAGAATCCACTTGTACGTACCAGTACAAAGTATCAAGAAAATTGAATAAGATAAATAAAAATAATGCATATTTTTAAGAAATAATACAAGATTTGCAGAATAAAAGATACGATGAAGAACGTTTACAGCTCCGAGAAAGCTGGTGAACGTGTCTGCGTCATAAAAAATCATTGGCAAGGAACCCGGTGCACCGTGCCGAGGTCCGTTTTCTCGTAACAGATACAGCAAAGTGGAATATAGCTGGAACTGGCAATACCGGGGTCTTAAAGTCCCGATAGGCGTCGCATCTACGGTTACTAAATAGCCGAGGAGTAGCCGGAACGGCAGCGGCACAGCCGATGCTCTTGTATCAGCAGCTAATAATATCGGGTAACGAGGTATCTCTACACGGTAGCCGGTGTACTTATACACGTTTACACTCGCTGTGCGCGTACCATTTCGCTTCGTATACATGCACGGGGAAGTAGCCGAGACCAGCGGCAACACCGGTAACAGCAGCTACGTCTTACAAACCGCCGGTAGTTTGTGTATACACGAAACGTGGCTCGAGTTACATTCTTCGACGGCTTAGCGTTACCGTTTTTTTTCTCCCCTTACACTCCGAATGCGCTATGAGGGGACAGCGTATCGTACGCGAGTTTCGTGCTTCTGATGGAGTCGTTCGCTTAATTTCCGGCGAGTATGCTAACTCAGACGTTACGCGTGTAATCAGTGTACTGTTTCATTGAGTTTGTAATTGGATCGATGCATTATTTCATGAATCCACGCTGTTGATATATTTTACGATACGGACATTTATTTTTTTAAGTTAGAGAAGGGACAACGATTTGAGCAGCCTCTTGATTAGATATGTGCACGGCTGTCAACTTGAAAATAAAATTAACGTAAGTAAGACGTGATTGAAAAGCTCATTGCAACGTTTCAATGAGAGCGAGGAAGGGAGCGTCCGCGTAGCTCGTCGGATTGTGTCAGAGTGCATGCACCCATGGAAATGCAAAACGCACGATGGATTCGGATTTAGATGCATGTTGCCTCGCGGATTTTATTGTGTGTAGACGGATGGGAGTAACGGTCACACGCAAATGATCTCCGGCGGGTGTCGCCGCGGCTCCCCGAGATGACTTGACTCTCGAACGACTGAGCATCGGCAGCCTCCGGTAGTTGTACGCTTATGCACCAAAGCGCGCATAACACACGCAGAGAGACCCGCGGAGTCACGACGTGAACGCCGACTGCAGCTTCGGTCGCTCGGAATTTACTTACCCGAATGTAGCTCTCGCAAAGCGCCTTGTAGATCGAGGAGTGGAGCCAGATACGAGGCAAGACTTACGGCGTTGCATTGTTCGGAAAGACATTTATTGTCGAAATGTACAATGTCGCGATCAAAGAACTCGGGGTAAGAGGGTTTATCCGTAAGCGCCGGGGTCGAACCTATATTAATGACATTAGGAACAACTACGAAACATTTCAGAATATGATTTTAACTTTATCAATTTAAAAAACTGCCGGGCAATCGACTCCTTCAAACTTCCGATGAGACAATGTTTTTTTTCTCTACATTATTATCCTGATCCATAGTTCGTCCGATAATGATAAGAATACATATTTTTTTTAAATTACTTCGGAGCCAACCGGAATGACTCCAGTATGCGATAAATTTATTTGTAGGACGATAGGTAGAATGTAGACAAATCTCAGCGACGTGCTTGTCGGCATTAATGAAACGATATACCACGTGACGGAGAATCGATAGGAACCTGTACCTAAGTCGAGAACGCCAGCCGTAGTTGACTTTCGTACTATCGTTCTTTCGGCCGCTGTTCGTGATGGTGAAAGTTCGGATGTGTATCAGCGGTAGTGATTCGGGCGCGAAGGACGAAGGGATGCGGGGCAAAAGCATTCTCGAAAATCACATTCGGGAAGTGGAAAACGGTCGAACGGTCGGCAGCGGGGAAAAGGCCGAGATTCCGATAAGGTGCTAATGACCTGGACGGACTCCAGAGTTCCAAGATTGATCGAGGGGGCCCTGGACACGGGGCGAGCTTGCGAGTTGCGGCTACCTACTGGGAGTAGCTAGGGGTTGCGGTCATGCGAGCGAACGGGATGCCGAGAAGAGCGCGCTCTTCGAGCGAGACTGTAGTTTGTTCTACCGAGTAGAATCGCTGACCCCGAAAAAGAAGAAGGCTGGCGTGCGAATCGACTGGCTATCGATGCTACCAAACTACTCGATTCAAACAAGATAAACGGCGACCGTACCGTAACTCGTGCTCGAATCTGATCAGAATCAAAGACTGGCTCGGGCTTTTCTGTCGTCGAACGAAATCGGAAATAATGCACATGTCTAAAAGCTTTTGATTGATTCGATCTGAAACGTATCTTTAGTTTGTAATTCGTCGAATGATTTTCATCTCTTGCAAAATCGTGTTGCACTGTTCGTAAATCCTGCTAAAATTCTTTCGGACATCCGAGTTTTGGTCAAAGTTTGGCAATTGTCACGGCAACTTCCGATGCAAGCGTTGTCTCTACGACGAAGTATTAATCGAGTTAATACTCGGTTCTGTAATAACACATTATGACGGTATATTTGATGGTTAAGACCGTACGAAAGTTAGCTGATACAGCGGGTGAATCTCCATCCACCGTCTGCCACACATGCACATGCAAGCACGGACCGAACAATTTTCCCGATAGCAGAGTTAATTCCCTAATGTCTCTAATCTCATTGGTTATACGACCGCTCGGACCGCGGTATGTGCCCAACGCTCGAGTCTCGCGATCCGCTTGGATTCGAATTCACAGAGAGCTGAAAGAGCAAGTGAAGAGAATGGTCGATGGCTTGTATGGGTAACGCGGTGGTTGCCCGTCGCTGGTCGGGCAATAACGGGGTAGCGTGCGCGGTAATCCGGTCCGGCGGCAGCTTCAACCTCTTGCCGTTGCGCTGGCCCTTTACTCGGCATTACCCTCTTCACCGCTCGAAAAGGTGAGCCGGAGGGCCAATCTGAAATTGCTAATTCCGGATGGCTAATTCAATTAAGAGAACGGTTGGCGTTCGCCGGAACGATGGCGAGTTCGCGGGAGAACCTCGAGTCGCCGGAGCATGTTACCTAGACGAGTATCGGAGAGTGGGAAAGAGGAACGATGGTCGAGAGCGAAAACGAGGATGAGGTAGCGCGGTAGTAGGCCAACATCGGTGTTAGTATCTATAGTAGGTGGCGGAAAGGACTGGTGAGATATTAGAAGCTTCCTCCGTGATGCGGCTAGTTTGGTCGGCCCGTTCATCTGTAGCACGCTTGTGCGCCACGGAGGCTATGGGGTACAGGGGATGTAACATCGGCTTGCGCGCGGCACGCTATTCCATCGTAGAATGGCGATAGAACTGAGTTTGCGATAAGTGCTGACCGGGGGATGTGTCTGGGCCGAGGGTTGCAACCAGCGCCCCCGTTGCAGCGCGCTTCGTTGACTACACACTCGAATCATCGGGTTGGCGTGGCCGGGAGCGCTCTCACACGCCGGAAACTCTTGTTCGACGTACAATCCGCGTATGCAAAGTAGTTACCGGCAAAGGAAGATCACACTGGCCTCGGTCAAACTCTCCGCATCTCCATCCGCATTGAGCTGCTTCGATGGATTAAACATTACTCACGCGGAATTCGCTCCAAAGTCCTCATGCTGGACGGTCAGGAAGCTTGCGGTATTACAACGGTCCGTGAATATTAAGGTGGGGTCAAAATGTCCATTTTGAATGTGGATATGTACATTGCATTACAATTATGCACTGAAGAACGAAAGTACCGAGGGCCGTGGCGTATAGCTGCCGGGAATAAAAGTGGGAAAAGGTTTTTCCTTTAACGGTGCGCTCGGGCGCGTACGGCGGATTAAAAATAATTTCATCCAATGGCATTTCAGATAGCAACGGAAGGAGAAGTCCCGTCGTAGCGTTAACGACATTAAAATATCCTACAACCGATTCTCGTTAGAAAAGTTACGATTAAAATAAATCCTTTTAAGTAGAAGCTCAGAGGCTGTGCATCGCTCGGAGCTATTTGAGGGTATGAGGAATGAGAAAACCCGGACTCGTTTTCCCTTTCTCGCTGCCTGTTTCCCCGTTCGCCCGCGGATCGACCTCTAACCCCTGGACCGCTCGTCGCTTCCCGCGGCAGAAGCTCCTGTCTCGTTGTCCTCCCACTGCTTCCCATTCCCGACAGTGAAAAAAGGATATAAATTTAATTAGAAGTGAATTAAAATTTAATCACTCGCTAAAGGAACTTATCCGGGCTGCTATCGGTGGGTGGTGTCCTCTTCATTTAATTGTAGGATCTCTCGCACCCTCGACTTTGGCCCAACAGTCGTTCGTGTCTGCGAAGCCCGCGGTAGCCGTGCCATCGCACCGTCTTCCAGCCTGAGTGGAAGACTCTCTCGATATGCCAGCGGCGGGCTCCAGTTTCACAGTGTCTTTATACAGACCCCTCTTTTATTCCCAATCTCACTGTGGTATACCGCCATCACCGCTTTTTAATGGTGCATTTCTTTTTTTCACTCATCCATCTTACTTGGTGTGCTTTCTCAGCGTTCGACCTTTCACGAGGCATTAGTGTCCCGCCGTCACTCGATCACCGACTGGCCAAATACGTCTCTTTGGATGACTCCTTGACTCGGGTTAGTTTAGGTTTCACAATTTTTGTCCAGGAGACCCATGACCTGCCGTGCATATGCAACGTCAGAATCCAAAGGTTAACGATACTAACCAATAAGTCACATGCGAATGAGCATTCGGAACTCAATTCGTGTAGGATAAAGAACGAAAGTCGGCGGTGCGACGGGTGTTTGAACAGTACGGCGTATGGTAGACTTGGATTAAGACGAGGCACCGGTTGCTGCCCGAGGCGGAATGATCTTGTTATACGATGCTTGTTGTGCTTCGTGTGTGGATTTTTGCCGACCCCTTGAGTGCGAGGCCGTGCCAATGGGGATGCATCGTCTGCGCGGTTCATTGCGCAGCCGTCCGAAGAACAAAGTCCGCGGTACTCGACCCAGGAACCCGCCGGGCTCAGGACCGCGCGGGGGCTTAATTAAACTGATTCTTTAACGTCCGTCTAATGGGAGGCTCGTTACGCGAGTCTGGATCTGCCACGGAGCGGCTGCGAGGGGGAAGCTGAAAAGTGAGACGGAATAATATCGATCCTGCTACCGTACCTTTCACCGAGTCTCGTTAGTCTTCCGACGAATTAGCGGGGTCGTGCTGCGGGATATTGACGCCGAGTGGACCTATCGTTGACTCCGCAATGCGCTAAAATTGTATCTAAAAATTGCAACTTCGGGCAAGAGCGGAGCTTCATATAATTTGTTATATGGCATTCGACGAATTCAAGTCTCGTTAAGGTTTAACCGCCGTGTTTGCTAATCGGAGGTGTAGCGTAGTGGTTGACCTAGTTCACAAGTTTGGCAGGGTCGAGATTCTGTGAACGGCTGTTCGAATCCGAAATATAGGCGTTCGGTGCATCATCTCACCTCGTCTATGTTCCCGCTTGCCCGTCTGCTCATCAACCTTCGGCCATCCAATCGTCGCGCGCTCCAACTCATTAACGATATTCATTAACGAGTGTCAACGTCACGACTACCTTAAAGCACGAAACATCAGTATGAAAGTTCGTCTCATTATTTTCGTCGTCCCTTTTCGGTTATCTGGTCGAATTGTTTCATTTGCATCGGTTATCCGTAACTATCGGCACCTGCATTTTTCGCTGATTCTCACTGCACCCTGCTCTATTGCCCAGTCTAATGCGGACATAGTCCAATTGGTAAGACCATGTATGTAGCTACCGCATACCGCTATGCTTCACTATCCAGCTGGTATCTGTATGTTGGGTCGGATGCATGCGTTGCAACCCGAGGGTGCGTCGCGTGAAACTGCGTTCAACCGCGTTAGATTGTGCGGTCGGTCGGTAACCGGTGCTCTCGCTCTTGCCCCGGTGCTTGTCTCGCGTTGGTAGTTACCAGAGGGTTTCACCCTCGCGGGACGCCGGCTCTCTCCACCGAAGGACGAGGACGAGGAAGGGTCGCGACTAGATGGACCCGACCTCGTCCATCAAAGATTCAGCGACTCTCGCGCGTTTCCCTTTCGCTCTCTTGCACGCGTCCACCCCATCTCGCCCTCATCTGATGTTCTCTACCTCTGTTGCACCGGCGAGGCCCCGGGCCGCGTCTGCCTTACGCCACGAACACGAACCCTCGACTCCTGACGCAGCCTAGCACCGATCTAGCCTTCGAAAACCGCGTTGCAAGCGTTCGCAACCCCATCCGTATACACTCGCCACACGCTTTACTACTCGGATAGGCACATAGGTTCGTCGATGTCCGTGTTAGAGCTGGTACAGCTGCCCTGTGTTTCCGGTTTCTAAACGGGAGTGATGTTCTCTATCCAACCGCGGCTTATCAGTTTTGGTGAATATTACATGAGCTTGAGATACGGATGTACGAATTGGAATCAGATAACTAATGAGTTGAGGCAATCGGTACTTTTCCATTGTACCACTGGAGCCAATATGTTCGAGTATAAAATATATTTCTTATATTTCCGACTGTTCCGAGGCTTATCGTAACATTAACTTGAACGTTCGATTTAATGTTGGGACTTTTTCTTCTTCAGCCAACGAAATATTTGATTTTTCATATTGAATTATTCTGGTTATCGGAGTGTTCGCATCTGGTTTCGCGCAATCGCGCGAGTTCGATGGTTGGAAAGTTTTCGGAACAAGGTAGTATGTATAGTTGTTCAACTGTACGAGCTAGCGCGGACGATTGTACGAGCGGAGGTCGGGAATTGTGGCGCGACGACTCCGACCGTCGTATAATAATCCTGCAGAGCGAGTGGCGTCGAGGGGTACACGAAGCAAGAGAGCGAAAGTGCAATCCCCGGGGACGAAAGTACAAGGAAGAGTAATTAATTGACCGGCCTCATTCTCCATCCCTCTAGCCTCATCCGCCCTCAGAGCTCGTCCCACACTCTCCCTCATGGACTTGAGCTCACTTCCCTCCGTCTTGTGCGACTATGCACGAGGAGACGAGCAGACGGACGATGTCATTTTTACAAGAAATCTTGAGCACCAGAAATTGTCTTTTACCCATCTTCTCCACCGTCTTCCCGTGGGATGGATCTCGTTAACGTGCGTTACGGTAAAGATCGTTTCTATCGGTTGTAATTAACGAACCCTCGTGAAAAGTTTTCTGCACAACTAAGACGTACTAAGATGTACGTCTGAGTTATTTCCGTCAAAAATATTAAGCCGGACCGGTCATGGGAGATTACTGAATTATGTACTATCTGGTGGAAAAACTCGGTCAGAAAAGTAATAAATGTACGGTTCCTTGTTTTTCATATTTTGTACGAGCAATAAACAAAAGAATCAAAAGTCGTTTTTTTCTGGACGCAAAACAAGGTCGAGGGCGACTATGCATGAACGGCCAACTTGACCACAAAGTACGTAAATTGTACGTAGGATGCGGCAGTATTGTGCGGTGTGGTACTCCGCCGGGAGAAGCGGACGGAAGCGTGGGTGGTCTGACGTGGACACTGTGAATTCGAGGCGCGAATACATCACGACGCGTGCGTGTAAACAGCCTCCAGCCGACTCGTATTAACTCTCTCCGCTGATGCCTGCGTGCCTTTCCCTACAGCATCGGAAGAGATATGCCCAAGGGGCCAACCAGAGACTGACTTATTCCCGGGGCTCGAATCGTGACCGCGTCGACGAGAAGCACAGCAACGAAGAAGTTGAAAAAAATATATCTGTACGTATACATATATATATTTTCCACGTATATGTACGTAAAAAAAAGTCGAAGGCGAGGTTGAAAGAAAATACTTCCGTGCGGGATGTTAATTCGAGGGTCCACCCGATGGCCTCCTTGCTGGTTATGAGCTTCGGGTTTGAGCGCATCTCTGACTTCCGAAAGTTAATTTGCAAGCCCGAGCTCGATAATTCAATGTAAAGAAATATTTCTAAGAGACACGAGAGAGGGTGAGAAAATAGAGTTGAATTTTCTCGGAACTAGAGCACAATGAAATTGAGGCACGAACTACTGTAAAATTAAATAGTGTCTCCGAGATGCCGAAGGTTCGAGCACGTTCCAATTATTTGCACGATAGAGAGGCGAAACAACGGTGAAGTCCTTCGACTGAAAATACTTTTCCCGGACTTGGCATATTTTATCTTTTCTTTTTTATTTTTTCATTTTTTAGCATTCTCTCGTTCCATTCGTTTAGCGTGAGAGAACAACGACAAGAAGCTCGC
This sequence comes from Sussaba pulchella, assembly GCA_963971145.1. NCBI lineage: Eukaryota > Metazoa > Arthropoda > Insecta > Hymenoptera > Ichneumonidae > Sussaba > Sussaba pulchella. The sequence goes on along the minus strand of OZ020175.1, from coordinate 1,186,418 downwards.
CGTGCGCACGAGATTATTTTTAATTATTTTTATACCGTTTTTGAGCCGCCTTTGCTGCGTGCTGAAAAAGAACGAAGAAGAAGATGAAGCAGGGTGAGAAGCGCCGAAGGAACTCAATATGCTTGTGTTAAAGTATATGTGACGTGCGTCCGACATCGCGCTGGAATTTAATTTCATTGGCCAATGAATTTCGTAGTAAATCGCGTGCGAGCCTGATGTAGCATCCGCATGTTGCTGATGCTGTTGCTGCTGCTAAATTGGTTACCGTGGCGTTATAGAAATGGTCGGCATTTGAGCATAAAAATGAGACATTGAAAGAAGAACTGAAATCCAATCGAAACGACACAGGCTGCCACAAGGATGAAAATCTGCGAGATCATAAGAAATATAACCCAGGTGATCCAAAACCAGTTTGAGATTCCGGTGGTGCAACAGTGTAGCCAATCTTCCGGGTGACATTTTTTTTCGTATAGACTATATTAAGATGAGATATTCGGTGTTTGACTATGTGAAGACGATAACGAAGCTGGCGATCGTTGCATTTTAAACGTAGCTAACCGAATTTTCTATGTGACGTTTGGTAAATCTGTTGCCAAATCACCGTGTACGAAGTCACTAGATACATAAGCTCGTAAAGCGTGTATAAGATAGAGCGACCAGCAATTAACACCGTCGACGAAGTCAACGACTGCCCCCGCTGCAGTACCTCCCAACGAAGACGACTAACGAGATTCTCATCTGCGCTAGATGTCTCGGCAGTCTCGTTGCACGAGTTTCCATCAGCGAAGTATCGATCCCAGTAAGTCTTCCGCAACGGTGGTGGGGTGCAAACGAGTCTGGGATAAACGATCGCGCGGTTTTCCGGCAAAAGTCCCGAACGTTGGCCCCGACGAGCCGGTCGGACCGATGTCTGAAGGGGGTTGAAACGGCTTTGGTGGTAGTTGGCCGACCGAGGCTATGTAGTCGACGCGGGCGAGAGGAGGAAACACACCGCGCGCCGTTTACTCACCGCGGGCGGCTAACCGGGGTGAGGGGGGAGTTACAAACGATCGAGCGAATCGTTCGCATTAGTCTTAGTCAGAATCAGAGATAAGCCAAATGAGGGATAGGCGGGCGGGGACGGCGGGGGATATAGGCACCGGTAAAACATCGGGATTCCCTCTGGTTCGAACGTGCATGTGGGGCCCCAAGAGTCTAACCAGTCAACCATCCGCAACCGAGTTTCGCGCACGTTGCGAAGCCCCTCTTCCAGCACCCGGCGATGTCCCTTCCATTTTCATGGCTATACGCTACTGATGTACGACCCCGCGTGCTCGCTTTCGATCGAATTCGAAGTGCATAATTCGATTCTCCCTATCACGACAATTAAATATTCACCGGTTAATTTAATACCGAGCCTCCGAATATGGTGCTCCAACGCTAATGGAATAAGGCCGGGATGGAGGTACGTTTGCCTGACTCTCGTTCATCTTCGAAATGTTATTTATATGGATAATTTATATCGCGACGATTTCAACGAATCGAGAAGATATTTCGTAACGAGGGCAATTTAGCATGAGATCTTGGATGAGAGATTATGGGTCTCACGCTATCTCGATCGTTCAATCGTTTTGTTGTTCACTTTTATCAATAGAGAAAGACCAAAGAAATAAACGATGAATATTACTCGCCAATATTTCTCAATTTCCCTTTCCCAACGATTTCCGTCTCCGAGGATCGAAAAACGTGTCAAGTATTCTTTCCTTCTACCTTTTTTTTTCTCTCGCATGAGAAAAGAATGAGTTCTTGCACGACCATCAATTTGTCCGAAGAAGAACGGCTTCCCCGAATACCCCGTCGTTGTCGTCGTTCCGGGGAGAGATAGTCCATCCCGGGTGTGCGGCGTGTATAAAATATGTGGAGGCTATGGTGAACTCTCGAAAGGGGTGTGAGACCAGGACATTCACGTACAATACGATCGTCGACGGCGGAGAGATCGCTTTCACTGGTGGCGTTCATCGTCGACGGTGTGGGCCCCACGCCACGAGGTCCACCCGCATCAGAATCAGTCGCGAAGCGCCTGTGAAAAGACTCGGGGAACCCTTTCGCTGCTGCTGCGCTGTCGCGGCATCGGTGGCAGGGGCATAGCGCAGACTCGTTTCGCCGTGCAAGAAGTATACATACCTATACTGCGAACGCGATCGTCGAACCACGATTTTGTTCTTCCAGCTTCTTCGCCAGAGCGAAGAGAATGGAGGTGAGCTATCGACGATTCCCGGACATAAATCGACGTGTACTTACCGAATTGCTTCCGAATCGTTCCTTTATGTCCCTTGTTCCACCCCCTTTAAGGCTCGTCCGGGATCGCACCCGCGTGTGCCACAGAATCTCGTCTCCTATTACCGTCATCTCTTCCTTCTCGTTTTATATTCTTTCTCTTCTCACGCCGATTCTCGCGACGTTCTTATTTCTCTTCTCGTTTCCCCAACGTTGAACCAAAGTAATCGATGCAGTTTACTCGACCAGCCCATTTCTCATATGACCCAAACTGCTGCGTTCGTACGAATCGAGATTCAAAGCATTGTCCTTGCGTTCTTCAATTTCGTTCGGAATCCATAGATATCGTCGTGTTTTCTGCAACACACCGTTATCGTTGCCTTCCGACTCTTTGATCAACACATTATCAATCCATTGTCCCACTTTATGTACCGTAAGCGAACAAATTAGTCTCGTGGCATGAGAATCAACTCTGACGATAAATCCGATGAAATTCGTTGTTGTCTGATAAACCAAAGGACTCACCTCCCGGGATTCGTAATAACCCCCCCAGCCCCTTTCGATTAAAATACCATTTGATTCCCGCCTATCGGCCACGGGACGTAGGTACGTGTCTCGCGTGCGAGAGCTTGCGGAAAAGAATAGTCGCGAAAAACAGGGAATTAAAAGCAACGAAAAAGTGATGATTGCGTGGAACAGAGCGAGCTCGAGGAAAAGGAAGGAAAGAGAAAGTAAACCATCGATGAAGCGGTTGTACGCGCCGTGTACGTCGCGGTAATATACCGCGAGTAGCCAGCACGTGCCCGGGAACCAATGGAAATAAATTGAATAGCGAAGTTTCGAAACTGAGCGCGAGTTCCGATAGCCGGGCGGGGGTAGCTGGCACGGTAGCGTCAAACGTTTCGGTTTTGCCGGCATCAACCCCGACTCAAAGGATTTTTGCGTTCTCGCGAGTTCTATATATATCTATATATCATGTGCTTCAGGTCCCAGATGATTGATTTGTCCGACGGGGCATACGCACACACAAACCAGAATGCGCTGAAACTATTTTACGTAGCAGCCGGTCTTCGCGATAGATAAAACCTCGCACCATATTCGAAAATTCCACGGCAACAAAATTGAACAACGTCAAGCTCGGAGACGAGAATTTCGCGAATGCAAGAATTCGAACCGAGTACGGAAATTTACGAACTTGTTTGGCACATAGCCAAAAACAACAACGTTATTGTTTTTCCATGGTAATTCGATATGATTGAGCCCGTGAGTTTGTATCGTGCTTTCGCTGTTTCTAATCAGCCGGAAAGAATATAATACGAGAAAGCATCGGAGATCGGAAATATCGTCGTTGCGTATCCAATGATTTTTTTTGTACTTTTATTCTCGAGCTCGTGATTCATTAGAAGCTGCGGATCGTTTTATCGTTTCATTCGGCTTGGAAAGTATCGGTAGAAATATTGTCATTTCTGTCTTAACGCGCGCCAATGGAGACGCGAGTATTGTGCTCGGGGGAGACACGAGAATGGCCTCTTTCGGGATTTCAAGACCATACGTAGCACGGTCGTAACGCGGATGATTCAGGATCCAGTCGTTGCCCTTGGTGCAAGCTCGTCTCGACGGCGAGGTTCCGAGGATCAGCAGAAACGGAGTGAGGAGAAAGAGTCAACGGGATCGACTCTCGACGATTGCGGGTGAGAGAGACAAAGTCACAAGTCGAGACCGCGCGTGCATGAACGTCGAGGAAGAAGGGAATCCGGGAAATAATGGGCTCTCGGTCAGACGTATCACGACGTTTATGGCTAATATTATTGTCCTTGAGGGCCTCGCTGACACACGGTGAACATCGGGACGTTTGGAAATTGTTCGATATTAAATATTCTATAAATCACGCGCATTCCTATCGTTTCTCTGTTTTATTATTACCGTTATTTTCAACATTGTTACGTGAAATAACTTTTTTTTATGCAGTCTCCGGTGTGGAATGTTCTGCCTCAAAATTCTTGATTTTTTATTTTTTAATAAATTCCAAATATTTAATATACGCCATGGAGGATGTTCGGAATGTATGAGGAAAATTGGTTTCTAGGTTTTCCTCGTTTTATCTCGCTCACGCTTTTATCCCTCGATTACCGACACTATTTCCTGGAACGAATACCTCTATCTAGATGCTGCAAAATTCATTTCTTTTTTCACGATTATATTTTTATTGTTCAAAATGGGTTGTATTTACTTATTTTAAGATCATTGCCCCTAGAATACACTTATGGTATGAAAATGGTTCATTTTTATATCGTTACATCGATTCTCACTTTTGCCTTTTGACTATATTCTTGATTCTGTTTTTCAGCATCTTCTTGCAAATTTCTATATCATATTCACAATTCATTTTGGTAAATTTTGTATACTTTAAAGTGTAATCAAGTCTCCTTTACTTTTTTTAACGTTCCGATGGATATTATAAAAACGTGTATTCAAGTATCCGGTGTGAAACTTAGTGCCTACAGAAATATATCTTAATTCAATTGTAATACGAGCCCGAACTGAATAAAAGTCCGACTTAACTGGAAGAAGATCTAGCTTGGACTTTTCATCAACGTTTTACGATTATTCGGTGTACCTATGTGACGGATATCCTGGACGAGGTTCGGGCGTTTCATTTGATAGATGAATTGGGGAAAGGGGAGGGAGGCCAACGTGACCGAGCACACTGCTCGCTATCATTATAAATCATGACATAATTACGGAACCGGCTCGTACTGTGGATTCGTCGGTTGCTCGCGAGCGGTCTCTCGCCCGGTCGCCGTACCGTCGACGCCAAAACCTACCCTCACGATCGTATCCGCCGTTTTCACTCTCGCATCCGACTCGAAGTATATTCCACCTCATCTCGCTTGCCCTCGACTCAGCAATGTCTCTTCTCACACGCTCCAAGCGTCCGTTTCTATACGTACGTTCAACGTGTAATAATATACGTGTAACAGCTTTTCACCGCACATTCGCGTAATCACAAATTTTAAGCTCGGTCGTCGACAGGGCGTCGTTATGTACCGTCGAGTTACGCGGGAATATGGGCGTTCGCGACCGTAGAATAATCCAAAGCACAGCTCTTTGCGTTAAATTATCGCACAAGAGTGAATACGCGTTACGTATACGCAATTCACGAATATTAAATTATGGAAACTCGAGTGCGAAGGAATATCGCTTCAAATCGTGATTGGACGAGAGACATTGCGTTTACTCCTTCGCCGATTTCTATTTTGCGTTAACGACGCCATTAATGATCGAACCATATATGTTTACGGAGGCCGTAAGCTTTTGTTTTAGAAATATAATAATAATAATAATAATAATAATAATAATAATAATAATAATAATAATAATAATAATAATAATAATAATAATAATAATAATAATAATAATAATAATAATGAAAATAATAATGATGATAATAATAATAATAATGATAATAATAATAATAATAAAAATAATAATGATGATAATAATAATAATAATGATAATAATAATAATAATAGGAATAATAATAATAATAATAATAATAATAATAATAATAATAATAATGTTATTACAGCCAATTCAACATAATAAAAAAAACAATATTTGTTGACAAAATTGATTTTTACACGATAGTTTTCAACAGTATAAAACAAAATAATTATAATATTTATTTCAGGGTTACAGTTGGGATAGAAATACAAGATTCTGAGTTAAAGGATGTAGCTTTTTTCCGGTCCTCGGTTTTCCATTTGGCCTTTCCGGTTTTATGCGCGTAGGTCGAAAAGCCCTGCGGATGTGGGACGGAGGTTGATATTACCGTTTAGGAGTACGGCATCACGACAACCATAGCATGCCACACAACGCCCCCCCCCCCCCCCCCCCCCCCCTCGGGGTGCTGCCGTGTACAACATTTTTACGAGTGAACAGAGCACTCGCCCGCCCAACCCCGGACTGGATGTAGCATTCCCCATTGCTCCAGTGTATGTGCTTGCATCGCGAAACTATCTTGTAGCTGCACGTATAATGTTGCCTACCCAGTCTATTTATGTTGTTGTTGCTTCTGAGTACGATGTTGTCCGCGTCTCATCTGCTGTTTGCGCGTATGGTTTGTATAATCTTCAATTGCCGGAGCTTTCGTGCTTTCGTCGTCGTCGTCATGGACGTGCTCATTCTCTATGAAATTATTCGAGATTTGTTTACGAGAATTGTGTCAACTTTAACGGCCAATTACACTACGGAAAGTCCGGATAATCGGTACTGGTCGTTGTTATTCCCGGGTCAAGTTTTTGAAACGAATCTTGGACCTGAGGTACGTAAATACCTGAGTAATTGTAATTCTTGTTGATTATCCGTGTTTCTATAATGTCCAATGATTTTCATTTAGATATTTTATAAATTTTACACAGCCCGCATTAATTATTGAAGGACATGCGGACATCGATTAACCATCTGACATCGCTAGAATATTCTCATTGCAACCATAAAATAAAGAAGAACAAATATCCACTTAACAAGAGATCTATACGTTCTTGAGTAAAAAAATTGATATAGAGTACGTGAAAAATCAACATCTTCTTATTGATGGAATCGGACATATATGTTCTGGATAAAGACTGTAAAGAATCTACGGAAAATTCATATACACCGATCGAACAGTATTCAGCATTGGTATACAATTAACATGTAGGTGAATCAATAATTGATATGTATACCATACATTTCTATATAAATCGTAATAATAATAATAAAGATTGTCAATCACAGTAATTATTTGATTAATAATTCATATATAAATTTGGACGGCATGGAGGTCATATATATTTATGTTATTTATATGTATGGACGATGAATATCAAATACCGTTCGATTAATTATAAATAAAATATCTGTAGATTGTATACATTCCGTGTACGGAATATGTACGTCCAATTTTCATATACAATATGATATATATTCTTCATATACTCTCCATGCACTTTTGCCGCTTGGGTTTAACCGCCGTGGCTGCATTTTCACGATTTATCGCCACCTCGACTAAGCTTCGCATTCAGAAATCCACAAACCGAGATATCTGAGATTTTTTTACCGCTTCGCCCATCGGTAATCCCGCATAAGATTTCGTCGCCACCGAAAGCTCCAGCATCTTCACGCGGCCTTCTCTTCCTTATTTCACATTTCTCGGCGTCTCTCACACCGGAAAGTTGGTCCCTTAATGGCCGCACGGGTTTTCCAAAGATACCACAGCACAGCATTGCGCTCTTGCCCGCATGTAACCACCTACCAATCTTGCTTCTCCGGTACTTCGGCGAAATAAAGAATGCCATTTAAACCGATAGTTAAGAGGAGTTAGATACCGCGCCGGTGCGGAACGAGCCGTCACGAATGTAGTATTCACGCGGCTATACAGCTGTGTGAATAGCAGAATCGCATGGGGTTTGGTATAAGTTTTACGAGCTTTTCGCGCCGAGGCTTCGCCCGTACGACTCGAACCGCCATAGTCGGGTTTATCTGTGCGGCTGGATAATGCGCCGGATTCCACAATCGCAATTCATCCCGGGTTGTGTCTCTCGCACACGGCTTTCCGTCCGGAATTGCGATCCTCGGAACATTCGATCCGTTCGTCTACGCCCAAGTGGAGAAAATATTGATAGGTTTGAATACGAAATTTAACATGTCTATATATCAGGGCAGTTCTTATTTCGAACATTATCGAATGTTGATTCTGACGGGGTCCCAATCAATTTCAAAAGAAGGCTTACATTTTTTTCTCTACTCGATTGAGACAGTCGCAATAAAAATTCTAGAATGACTCAAATGATTTATACGTCTTATTCTCTGTACAAAACTATATACATATTTTATACATATATTTTTCACGTGGGCGCCGTTCCGATCCATCGAACGCTCAATTCCCACCGATTCAATTTACTTCATCCATTACAGAAAATCGATGCATCGATGAATATAATTTTGTCTTCATTATCTCAACCATTTCAACATTTCTTTCCATTCTCGGTGGACATTAACATTTTTCCCCACTGTTTCGATAACCACAACCAGAAGCAAATTTATCGTCATTTAACTTATGATTTTGTCTTTTATTTTTGTTTCAGGTGAGTAAGCAAGCATCGGTAAAGGTTCGATCTAGCGAAGCTTCGACCGTGACTGCTGGATGTAAGGCAGGGAGTATCGAGGTAACGTACAGGGTGAGGAAAAATTGCGAGGCTCGAGGCAAACCGCCTACGCTTCTTACCTATATATACCTCAACTTCGGTACGTCGACTCTAATGGACCGAGAAGTGTACGCGAGGTCGTTGAATTCAATCGTTAAGATTCCACAGTGGCCCAACGCCACGAATTGAATTATGGCTCTCTTAGCCTCCCGTCGAATGCACTCTGCTTACTACGCTGCGTGTGCACATGCGCCTTGTTGTTGCGAATGCCAGCACTTCTCCATCAGACTTCTTCGGTTACGACGAAGATCCTAGAATCGTAAACGATATACCTGTTCCATCGCACCATGATTAATTCGGTCATTGTGCATCTCGCAATTTTTACAATCCATTCATATATCTGCATTCTTGTATTATCAAAAACTCGAATGAGTTGAAAATGATATTTTTTTTTTTTTTTTTTTTCGTACGTATGAAATGAAAAATGAGATATTTGCGTATAACGACCGTAAGTTGCAATCGTAATCGCTGCCAAGCTGAGAGAAGATTGCGTCCCTCGTATACATCCTCGAGGGTCCATATAACTTTGAAAAACGATCGGGAGATCGAGGACTTCATAAATCCTTTCTGGTTTTCTATCACCCGGCGTTCGTGATAGCAGCAGTGGCCGTCGTTGTAGCGGTAGTAGTAATAGTAGTAGTAACAACGACAGCCTCGTCGAGTCGTGGTAGCACCGCGTGTAAATAAATAAAGCATAAATAGTATGCAGTACGCTGTATAACATCATTGCGGGATGGTTGGTGTTCCTCGTACCAGGGGCCTCGGTGACCATCCAAGACGATGCCATTAATAATCGGTGAACGAAACGAACGAACCAAACGCGCAGCCTTAACCTGCGCGAGATGCCGCAGCTATTAAACATATCGTGTCAGGTTGCCAAAGGAACGGCGAGGACTATCCGCGCTAACGGATATACGAGAGGTGTTCAAACCGTCGTTATATATACTCCTCGCTTGGTCGCATATAAATATGTGAATACCGGTGACACGGTTCATCAACCGCCGACAGAATAACCGCATCGTAATGACGGCGACAAAATATACGGAAACAATAATCAGAAATCAAGTAACCGCGATTAAACAATCTTATCTATTTTGGATTATTGAAGTTATTTCTCTGGATTAGTTTAGGTTAGATTGATTTAGGGCTTTCATGCTTTTAATGATTACATTTTTGTTCATTCATTTTTATTTTCAATCATCAATTTCGAGATTCAATTTTTTATGATAATAAACAAATTTTTATGATTTTTTCTTTTGTCGATCGGTTTTTTTTAAATCAGTATATTTCTTCCGCGGGTAATTTGTGATATAACCATAAATTCCATACACTTGCACAGACATAGAAATGCGCGATCGTGCCGTTATGCACAGAATTCTCAAGAGTAACGAGAATGGGTGGATGCACCTTGAATTCTCATCATCGCGTTCACGAATGCTCCGCATGCTCGATATTGTTGGCATGCAGGTGGGATTCGCATGTACGTTGCATTGCTCCAGTGAAAGATTTTCTATCCCGGGTCGTGGCGAACGTATGTGTCTTGTTAAATGTTTAGGGTTCATAAAAGCCGTCGTTGTGCGCCACATTGTGGCGAGTGTGGCAGTGAAACCTCGGTAGAGGGGTGCTTGGACCGCGAACAGGGCACATTGGTGCCACGCAGACTGTTCGAGATATAATCATAATAATAGTTACGGGTATATGGCAGATTTGTGCTCTCATTCTTTTCTCACGCTTTCCGTTGATGCTGTCTGGTCATGTATTGCAGATTCTACTTGGTTCGTTTGTTGGTTTTCATTTGTTTGTCGGCTGATGTTGAAAAAACTATCATACCAATAAAATTGATTTTACTTTTCTTAGAATGTTATTGTTACTTAATGGCTATTTCCCGCTGAATGAATTTTTTTCAACAGTATTTAATATATAATTGAAATGAAATTAAAGCCAATGAATATATTAAAAATATGTGGGTCACGACTGTACCCCCCAGCTTCTAATAATAAGTCTGGGTAGTTCGCTAAACGTGTCAATGACTAGGACAGGCTTTATTACTCTTGCATGAATCTTTTACGAGTCTGAGAGTGCGGAAACGTAGAGCGCATCACTCGCCGGTGAGCGAGTTAAAATACAATTTAACGAGTAGAGAAAACTTTTTATTCTTATTTTTATTTCTTTATACTCAACGACCTACTTTGTCAACGGAGCTTGAAAACTTTGACCCGGCGCTTACGGCAGCTTTCTACGGCACGACACTCGCGCAGATAATTTTTATATCATATTTATGAAAATGCGACGGATTATAAAATCCTCGGATTTTCGTTGAACATTGGGTCAAACTTATGCAACGCCAAGTGGCGTAAAAATATAGAAATAAATTTATAAAATCCGTTCTACGTTCCGTTGGCGGAGGGCGGTTTATTCTATGCCGACTGACGATTGTTGCCTGTGAAAATTTTGACCCCCCAATGGTTTGGATTGCGGGATTTTGGTCGTTTGGGACATTGACATGCCTATTCGGAACATCCATTTTTACAGGATTTTAATTCGATTCATTGACCTGTCGGAACATTGAATATTCGGAACTTCGATCCGCACGCATTTTCATGTACCTATTCCCAGTGTATCGGTATGCAAGTGCGGGAGAATCTCGAACCCGTTGTATCGTTCAAGATCAGTTTGCAAGAGAACGAGAAGTTAAATGAACCAATTGTCGGCGTGCCTTGCACGTAACTTTGCCCCGGCCGGGCGTACACTTGGCGGCGAGAATAAGGTGCAAGGTAGAATCTAGGAGACGTGTGTAACGGAAACATAGCGGTTCCCAGGGGCGCTCGAATTTTGCGCGGGGGTGGTTGAGAAAGCCCGAGCCGCGATAATATCGCGCGCCAGTTGCTACTCGTGACCGCACTCGCGGTTTTAATTTTCCTTCTCGTTAACTTACAGAGACAAGCGCGAGGTCGAGGTGTGCCGGCTATACATGCACGTATGGTATATACGTGCGTTTATATATGGGTCATGCCATGCCACATCAGCACTGCCACCATTACCATATCGATCAATTACAAAAAATTTAGAAAAACGCATTCGGTTTTTGCAATTACAAGACAAATTATCAGTTCTCTCTTATCAAACGCAACTAGGAGTTTCAACAATTTTTCAAGTTTCCGTACGATAGTGATTAATTATCATGAGAAATTTAATTTCTTTCCTTGACTCTGGAGTTTTTTTTAAAGTCCGTCCGATAAAGTACTAGACGCGAATTTCTTTTTTTCTATCGCGAATTTCCGACATAGGCGTAGACGTAACGAATTAACGAGTGGCCATCAGGCTTGGAATGACCCATATGTGATTCCCATTTACATGTAGGTAAAGTTAGGTAGGTTCACTCGCGTGCCGGCTGTTTCATGTTACGCGTCGGCTTCGCACGCACACCTTCGGCACTCGACATTGTACACGTATACGTGTGTACCTATATACATAGATCGAGTGGTATGGAGCTGCAGCTGCCGGTGTTACCCGCTGCTTATGCTCGTGCTCGTTCTGCATTCGCCTATCGGACACGAGTGCCTTGGCTGGGTAGTTATCGCTCGCGAGGGAGTGTATTTAACAACTCGTATTTGCCTTGGCACCGATTCGATCCAAACACCGTAATGTGCGTATATGCACCACCGTAGGCGCAATGCCGATTTACACGCAATCGAGTATATCGTTCGCTACGTTGTAAGCACAACGAGATTCACACTCACGAAAACTCATTGAAATACGATGTACTAATTGTTTAGCGAAAAAAATCTCCGATTACCGGGAGACATTGTTTCAACTCGTTTTAGAAGATCCCGACAAAGTTTTTATATTCAATTATGTTTTGATTGTTCGTATGAATTTCATTATCTCTTGGCAATAACGATATAAATAACTAATTTTAATCGTGTTGGAATGCAAACATTTGACGAAGCTCGGAAGTTTGTAATATCAGTGAAAATAATATAAATTCTTCGTCGGAATGTCTCATAACTCTACCTCCATAGATTAAAGACCTTTGGTAGTTGCCCTTTTTCTTTTTCCATCTCGGCCGTGCAATGCGCGTGTATGACTAGGCGTACTATATACACCAGGGGGCGTACTATATAGCAACGAGTTTCTGGACTGTTATCCAGCCGGCGCGCCCAGAGCACAGAACGAACCGGAACGTATAGATGTATAAATCAAGCGGGGCTACGTTGATAGAAGCAATAAAGGCAGAGTCGCTGGTACGGGAATGTGCAAAGAGAAAGGAAAGCTTCAGCGAGCCAGTGACGGTGCAGCCGTCGTCGTTGAGGAAGGTGCGGAACTCGGCGTTGGAGGGGAGGGAGACGGCCCGGAGGGTGCGCGGAACAGGGCCAGGGGTAGGCGTTGGACCGCTCGAAGGTGGCGCTGGACGGCGATTCAGCAGCAGGAGCAGCATATAGCAAAAGCTACGAAAGAAGAAAAAAAAAGAAACAAAGAGAGCGGGAAGTTATATTGCAGCGCGGGTGGAGGAGTTGAGTTGAAACGGTACCCGGTTACCCGGTAGCTCAGAAAATTTTGTACGTGTGTAGTCCAAGCGGATGGCTGGTCGAGTGCGAAAAAGATCAGGCAGCGGGAGAAGAAAATGAAGGAAGGAGAGAGAAGAAACGGGAGGTGGGGGGGGGGGGGGCTGGAGATTCGGTGGGCTCTTGGTTCCGGCTAAGCGAACGATGGCTGCCAAATTAATGGCAACGGTCGAAGCGGAACGAACCAACCCTCGTTCGAGCCGGGGAAGCAGTCGCTCGGCGCCTTCCAATGTTTCTCGCTTTTCTCCGGCCAAATCTCACCCTCTCGCAGGCTCGCGCGCGCTCACCTGGCGATATTGGAACGGCCGGTGAATTACCAATAAATAACTCCTTATTGAATTATTGCACGTCCGGAAAACCGAGGCTGCCGCTAACAATGTTCTCGAGTCTTCGGGTACAACAGCGAAACGGGAGAAATAAAGGGCAGCCGCGTCTTTTTCGAATTTAACTTTTTTACAAATGAATTGTCTTTATTTCTAGTAGTTCATACGATATTTGACCTAGAAAAAACGAAGAAAATTATTCTGTCAAAACGATAGGATAATCTGAAAATTGAAGAAGTCAAAGGTTGCGGAGCTTCAACGTGATTCTCGGAATTTTTGGAGGAAATTTCCAGTAGGACTACCGCAACAACAAATTTTCCAGTTCCGATATCGTGTATACCTATCGGATTCCGTATCCGTATATAATCCGCTCGATGCATTCGGCGAGATAATCTCGAGAGTGGCGATATACATTCGCGAGGTTGTACAGATACTTTGGAACATAGTTGAACAGTGTAAAGGCGTAGCCTTGCGGTGGCTCCAATGTCACGGAAATTTTTGCCGAAGGCACCGGAGGCGAAAGCACAGCGGCGCAAAGGCGCTTCAACCATCCGGATGGGTATTTACCGGAGATACATGGCCGAATGAGTGCCGTGCATGTGGCCGACGAGGGTAGAGCACAGGAGCGGGTGCACCACACGGTGGATGTACATTGTGGTACTTGCGCGTGGCTATACTCGCGGTATTACGTATCTACGTACACTCACCGATAATGTAAGTGGCGTCACACGATGAAGAGAGTCCTGGGGGATGGGCGCATCAGCAGCAGCAGCATCATCAGCAGCAACAGCAGCAGCAGCATCAACAGTGACGGTGGCAAACTCACCGTATCCCGAAAGCACAAAAGCCGTGCTTCTGGCTCCGCTGAGGTCTGATGCTGAAGAAGTGGGTAAGCACCAAAGAGAAGCATGAAATGGGGAAGAACGAAGGAGTCTCGGGTTATGTACGGCGTTTGAGAAGTTTGAAGACGATAAAGAGAGATTCATTTCATCGATCGGTCCATTATCGTGGCTCGCGGCTGCGCCTTCGCACAATTTTCGTCTATGTGTGACGTAAGACGCGCCTTCGCACAGTCACACGTACACGCACGCACTCAGCCCCATTTACACCCCAATTTCCTTTTGTTTAGGTCCTTGGAAAACTTGTGTAATAAATTACCGGTTTGACGTATCGTTCGCGGTGTCGAAAAGTTCCTAGTACTTTTCTTCAGAAACCATAACCTTTCGGCAGCTCGACGTTCACGTTCCGACTCTGCTTCCGATGATAGCCGTTACGTCTAACGAAGAACTGTGAGAGACGATGCCGGGAATGCTGCAACTTTGCCGGGCGTGGAGAAAAAGTTTACGATTCACTGCGCGTAGCGGAAACATTATCAATAGAAATTTTTTTTTTTTACTTCTTCGTTTCCACGGTTAATCACTGCGGTGGATGTTGCATCGTGGATTGAATGTCTCTCGAAGGCTGCAGCATCGAAGGGCGAATAAATTCCACAGTGATGGAATGATATTATAACGATTTGTCTGAGTGGATATGACGTATATATATCTATATCGATATGATGGTTACCGTGAAGATAAACGCAAGTCCGGGGAGTTTACGGAGACGGGCGAACGAGTATCGAAGGGGCAAAAGAGCACAGAAGTCGTCGGAGGAGGTTGAGAAACCGTGGAATCGATCGTAATTCAATCGCAAAGTTGCAATCTTCGCGGCAACCCACGAACGCCGCAGAGTTATGCGTTAGGGTAGTTCGGTCATTCAATCAGAAACGGATCTTGGGGCAATGCGGTTTCGACCTAGAAAGCCCAGGAGCAGAAGCAGCGGCGCTAGCGTGCCAGCCAAGTAGCCTTGGAACATCGACGACGCCTTGCCGGAACGATAATCTCGGCCGACAAGGGAACGCGCGGCCGCAAGTATCACCGCACCATTCTCGCTCTCTATCTCTATCCCATCCCATCGCGGTTTCGTAGATTGGCCGTGTACTTTGCGCCGATAGTTACTGACCTCTTTGTCGAACAATTATTTTACAATGGGACAAAAGATGGAATAGTTTTTCGATCATTGTCGATGGCGACGGATTCAACTATTCATTCGAATTTACTATCAGTTGAGTTATTGTCATCTTTTTTTTCGTTGCTCTCAGAGTCTGCGTTCTTTTATGCCTAAGACTTCTACTGAAGGTACAACCGTAGCGGCGTATCTGTTTCTTGGACAATATGATAGATTGCGTTCAGGATGCTGCATTATTGCTTCGGGCCCAGGAACAAACATCTAATAGCTCAGTCGCCCGGTGCTGTATAAACAAAATAAAGCAGTGAGGGCAATGAAAAAGTAAGATGGAAACGGAACAAAAAGTTAAGGATAAAAAATGAAATGCCTGGGAGTTTAATTTCTCTTGGAGCTTTCTCATTAGAGGAGAAGGTGAAGAATTGAATGTACGAGGAAAACGAGGAAAGATATACAAGATGAGGAACGGACCCGCAGTTTGCCACCGTCACCACCAACGCGGTATAATAAACACTTCTGGAATTGGTTATTTTTCTGTCCGAGCCGAGAGTTTTGTCTGACGACAGTGCGGTGGTTTGTGGATGCTGGTTGTACGTCAACCGCAGAGATTATACCATCGTTATGATTGCTCTTTGTTTTCCCACCCGTTTTACCTCCGCTTTCCGCTCCTCCGCCTCCTCCTTTTTCTCTTCTTCTTCTTCTTTTCCTCCTTTTCCTTTTTCAACTTTCATCCGTCTCTATCTTTCACCCTCGCTGAAGCGGCACGCCTTTTCTCCGGTTGTAGAGGTCTCGGAGGGTCGCCATGGTCGTTGTCGCAGTCATCGTCAACGATTCCGGTTGAGCTCTTTCCGTTCTTTCTTTCTCCACAATGTCTCCATCCCACTGGTGCACCGTCAAACGCAAGCGTCTCTTTCTAGCTTCGCTTTCCCAGTCAACTCCCCAGGCGTAAAGCCGAGAAGGTCCAAACAAGACCGAATCTTTTTTCTTCACTTACTTCCTCTGCTTTCCCTCCCCGGGATCGCGTGTCCCTCTCGTTTCCCTAGACTTTTCTTAAAAATCATGCCACCTTCTTTCCTCTTCGCATTCGCCGACTTTATCGAAGGGAAACTCCGGTCCATTATCGCCGAGCATTTTGTCTAACGATTAGAGCCACCTCCCTCGACTCTTTTAGCAGGTGCGGTCTACGTTTTATTTAAACTCGGGAGTTCCCACGGGATTCCCCAATCAGACGATTGAACTATTTACATCGGACATCTCTGACAATAATGTTTGCCAGTCGTCTCGTGATGGTATAGACAATCCAATCTTGTTGCCAGTCGTGATACGAATCGAACGAAAACATAGATTCGCTGAGGAAAGCAAGTTGTCTATTTAGGTTAAAAAGTTTTGGACAATCGATGTCCCACATACAGTCCTTCGCTACAAAGTATTTACACCTATTCGAAGGTATTCTGGCAAGCTTGTGGAATCAACGGTGCTGGGAAAGTCTCGCGAGTCAACGAAGAGAGGCATTACTAGCGTCTTCGACTCGACTGGTGTGAATCGTACCGCGTTAACTCTAGAGTTAGCACAACTCGACGAATAGAGTTTCTCGTACAGCGGAGGGTTGGAAGATCGCTGGCTGCTACGAAGCCTAGAAGCCCGCCGGCGATTCAAAAGTTTCCAAGATCAAGAAAGATAGATAGTTTCGAAGATGAAGAAAGAAGATAAAGAGTGAGGGAGAACGACCGAACAGCGCGTTCGACCGAGCGAAACTTTTCTCGAGGATTCCCAATAAGACACAGAGACTACGGGAAACGTGCGTGAAATACCGATCCAGACGCATACGAAGTACATTGCTTAATTCGGAACGCCCGTTCGAATTTCTTTATGATGCTCTGTATCGAATTTCCGAGACAACTGGACACAGGAAAAACGAAAGACGGCATTTTTTAGTTCAAAATTATGTACTTTGTGTGAAAAATTCTCAAAACTTTTTGCTTGGAGTATTTGGTGATTAAAAAAATGACTTCGATAGCGCATTGCCCTTTATAATGAAGCTCAATATTCGAAGAAGTTTTATTAAATTTTACCGAAAACGCTATGAATTATATTTGAAAAAATAGGCCGATGGCAAATTTGCGGTGAGAAAGTGGGTGCCAGTACAGCAATGCGAACGGAAAAACAAAAAGAAACCTCCATTGGATCAATTCGTTTCGCCGTGGGAGCTCTGAATTCCGTGGAGAGCATTTCACCCCTCGTCCGGCTATACAACCCGTCGCGTTTTGATCTGTGTTTTTATTTCTCGTGGCGTTCTTTCGCGTTTCGCACGCTTCGCATCGACGTCAGCCCGGGCCCGAACGGAGAGAAATCCTCGGGATATAAGGAGAGCTTCGTGCTGTGGGCCAGTAAATTTTTGCCGCTGATTCGCGTTGTTCGCAAGGGAAGTGCGCTCACCGGCAATTTTCTCGGTACTCGAGCTTCGACCGCGAGAGGGTGAGCTTTGCAATCTTTGCATCTTGCAACCTAAATTAGCTTGAGCACGGCTAATCGCTGGGGCGTTATCAATTAGCCCTGGGCCCACAAATAACGCCCAACTTGCGAGTTCAGTGTTTCGAAGTAACGCGAACAAAGCAAATTCCACTCGAACTTTTATTTTGTTCTCAAAGCGAAAGCCCCCGACGACTATACTTATATATATGGGGCAAAATTTCCCAATTCACCGAACTGAAACCCTGTCCCCCGATGTGGACGATGATTTTTTTTCAGTATCCTTCGGATCCTACGACCTCACTAATTTTTTTTAAAGATTTTTCAGACCCCTCCTACCCCTTCCCTCCCCCTACCATATTATTTTTATCGAGAGGTAACTGCTATTTGCCCCTTTTTTATTTTCATGACATTTTTTTCCCGGATACTCTATTGAAATTGAAGAACTTTTTCCATAAAATTGGAGTGGGCAGCGGGTTCCTAATATATATTTTGTTTTTTTTATTTTGCAAAAATTCGAGTTTTTCGAAATTTGAATATATGATAATCGTTTTCCATCTAAAAAAAGAAAAGAAAAATGAAATCTATCCTGCAAAAGAATCGATATTCCGATTATTTCGATAGAAAATTGATAGGAAATACTAGTTACCTCCTGAATCATCAGGAGGTGCTATCAAGCAACAATTAATTCATACTCGAAAATTGAGTTTGTATCGAAATAATCGAAATATCGATTTTTTTGCAAGATCGATTTCATTTTTCTTTTCTTTTTTTAGATGGGAAACCATTATAATATATTCAAATTTCGGAAAAAATCGAATTTTTGCAAAATAAAAAAAAAATATATATATATTAGGCACCCGCTGCTCACTCCAATTTTATGAAAAAAGTTTTTCAATTTCAATAGAGTATCCGGGAAAAAAATTTCATCCAAATAAAAAGGGGGCAAATAGCAATTACCTCTTGATAAAAATAATATTGTGGGTGTTGGGGTGAGGAAGGAGGGGTCTAATTAATCTTTAAAAAAATCAGTGAGGTCGTAGGATCCAAAGGATGCTAAAAAAAAATCATCGTCCACATCGGGGGATAGGAGAATTTAAGTTCGGTGAATTGGGAAATTTCGCCCCATATATATGTATATATAGCACGAAATCTTCATCGCCACTCGTCTTCGTCGCTACAGACCCAAAGGATTTCGGTACGTTTGTTTCTTCATTTTTTTGGTCGCGAGCACCTCGCCAGGAGGCTCACGGGCGACGCGGATAAGATACGAGCGAGGCAGTCGAATATAGCCTGTAGTTATAGTCCCACGGCTCCCTTCTTCTCCTTCCCTCGAACATTTATTTTCGCTGAGGAGATCCCGAGACGGGCGGTAAATATATTCTTATCTATCTGCCGAAAAGTTCGGTCGACCTGCTAATTAAAGGCAGGTATGAACCCGTCGTCAACTCCTCGGCTCCGTCGCTGAGTCTACGCTCGAGTCCGGCTTAATTCCCCTGCGCGTTCTCCAGACGAAAACTGAGACGTCTACGGGGTGAAAACGAGAGTCGAAGAGGGTGTAAACTTGCAAGGGTCGGGAGACGACTTTCCGCGGATATTCCAGGAGCGACATTCTTTTCTCCTTCTAGTGACGACAATGAAAAAGGATCAAGTCGGTGAAATTTGTCTCGCTTGATAAATCATTGTTGAATAACCGCGTACAACTGACATCCGAGTTTTTGATTACTTTGACTTTGGGATGTCCGGAGGTTAAGGAAAAACAAAGCAGCACCACTAGCAGGCGCCGAAGCAATGGAGAAGGGACAGTGGGCGTTTGGTTGAGAGGGTTGGAGAACGGTTAACCGGAGCTTAAAATTTATGATAAAGGCAGACGCGGGGGAGGTTTGCGGGTAGCACTTGGCGGCATGCAACGAGGCACGGGTGGTTATCAGAACCCGCGTAGCCATTTCGCCCCGCTTGCGCGCGGATAACGTCGTCGAAGAGGTGCTCGAGGGGCCGAGAGGGGTTGCACCCACGGATTCGGGTCGAAAGCTCGAGTATATTCTACTAAATGTCATCCCCCTTGCATTTTCCCGTTAAACCGTAGCGGGCGTTCATGCCCTTCGCGCGGCCCTCGTCGCGCAGTCTCTCCGCTATCTGCCCTTTTTTCTCCTCTCTCGTCTCTCTCACGCTTTCTTTCCTTTCGGTATAATTTATCGTTATCTTTCTTCAGATATTCGCCCCTCTCGTTTATTCTTTCGTCTCTTTTCATTCGACCGAGAATGTACTGCATCCCTCGCGAGATAGTTACACGGCGCGAAGTCTCGAAGAAAGAAACGTTTTCGGAGGGATCAGAAAATTTCATAAAAGGAGAATGAGGTTCGCTCGCATTGGTCTCCGATGTTTTATACCTTCGACCAACTTTCGAGCCCTCCCTGTGTAGATAGATTGACGAAATAAAGAAGAAAAAAAATTGTTGGAACGGCAAAAATTGGAGAAGGAGATCCAGAGACTGCTTCAACTTGTGAAACTTAATGTTTCTCACGCGCAAGAGAACGAGAGTTCTCTTTTCTCAGACCGATGGGTTAATTTGAACATTCGTACGCTGAGCCCGCTCGACTCGATCGTGAAAAAGTGTCGGGACACGATACCCTATTCACCGTACGCGACGAAAACTTGGCCACATTCACGGGTTCTCTTTCGGTCTCTCGGTCCGACGTCGAGCTCCCCGCACGGACTTTTATACTTTGCGTTTCAAGCACCCAGCCGACCTACCTCCGTCATTTTCCCTGGAATCGAGCCCGACTAACGTTGGAAAAAGTAAAAAAAAAAAATGAATAAAAGAAAAACGTAATCGCTCGAGGACGTCGGGTAATTTTGTCGCCAGTTTCTTCTTTTTCTTTGCCGTCTTATCTCTCCCTCACGCTTCACTACTCGATTTGGCTGGGTCACTCGGCTTAGTTGGAAATTGCGATCTATTTCCAAGTTGATTCATTGCTCGCGAAAAAAATTAATTGAATCGAACTCCATGAATGAAACCGATGCAAAAAAAAAATCTACCTACGAAACACGATATACGAGCACGAAGTTTTCGTGAGCATAATCATTCGGAAGTCCAATAATTCTCATTCTATTGGACGGAAATTGTGCATCGCTGACGTTGGCGGGTAGTTTTACAAATGACTTACGAACGTTAGGACTGCTGTCCGGGTGTCTCGGTCCCCAACTGTCCAGTCGAACAACGTGACGTGGTATATACCAGTGAGATTTAGAACTCTCAGAACGATCCATACGTTAGGCTGTCCTGACCGACGCCACGTTGGGTTTGGACACGAAGAGCATGGACTTGAATGATCTACGAGGGTTTAACACGCGTTGCATCTCGCCACGTCCCGCAACACCCTATCGGCACCGCATGGTTGAGACCATATGAGAGCCCTAGAATACGGGATACCGGTACTCCGTCGTCATTCGTTTCTCATCTCTTTTGCTTTCTTTCATCGTTTATTCGGATATGTCAGACCAGAAACGACAATCCCAACGGCATCGCTGCTTATCCAGAAGTCCAGAAACTAATGAATACGATTATGTCAGTCATAAATAAAAAATGAGGAGCAATAACCAATAATTTAAAAAAACTACCAAAAGACGCTTCAGCCAGATGTCTTAAATTACGCGAATTATAGTGAGTAAGCTCTTTCATGCAATCAAGTCAAGGTGAAATGGCACAGTATACTCTGAATACTTGTCAGGTTCACTGAAAGAAATTTTATTGCAACATTTGCTTTTCCGCATACCCAAAAGTACAATAAAATATAGCATTTTAGAGACAAACGGGGTATAATCATGAACATTCCTAGAATAATAGGACATTGTACTATTTCTATATATATTAATATTATCTTGACAAGGAAGAATTACTATATGACTTTTCCAAGCATTGCTATTCTGCTCTTGGAAAATTGAAATTGTAAATAATGATAGTGATTCTTTAGAAGTTTTGCTATGATAATTTCGGAACTTACTATTTAAAATAATATAAGTTACAATCAATGTATGAAACTTTACTATTCTCAATAAGAATGACATTGAATTGAGAAATACTTGTGGCTTCTGTAACTCGGACTTGAGAGAAATTGTAAAACACTATTGCAAAAGTTTCCGAATGTTCTCGAGCCGACCCGAGTTCGGCCGAGGAACAGCGACCGGCCGGTGGCCGCCATTACACTCGATCCCGACTCATGTCAGTGTTTTCCTGTTTGTTAAAAAGGGTCTTATCGAGTTTTGTTTGGGAATTGCTTCTCAAATCAGATTTACGGAACTCTTGTGTTTCGTATAAGTTGTGTAAGTTGTTCGTATAAGTGTACAAGTTGAGTGACGGAAAGAATTTATCAGAAAAGACTGGATGTGATTTGGTGGTAATTTTGATGAACTTGTTTCTTTGAAACTAAAATAAAATATCAAATCACATGGAAAATTATTTACGTTGTTCATTTTTATTTTCGAAGTAAAAGATTATTGATATGCATAATAAATGAGATCGTGATAATATACGTAAGCTGTTTTCATTTTTTCACCCGATCCTCATGTTCCGAAGTATTATAAAAGAATAGTTTTTTTTTCAATTTGGGAGTGGGACGCAGCTTGCTTGTATTTAAAAAAATACTTTCTTTGTTTTTCAAATCTTTAAAATCGTAAAAAATTTTAATGATAAAAATCGTTACACGTGTGAAAAAAAAAACAAAAATAAAACATATCTTGAAAAATGTTGATATTTTTCATATTTCGTGAGGCGAGAGCACGTGACCGTCTCTGAGCACAGCAAAGTGAAAAATCGAGATACGAAATATGCAAGATATCAACATTTTTCAAGACACGTTATATTTTTGATTTTTTTTTTCACATGTGTAATGATTTTTATAATTAGAAATTTTTACGATTTTAAAGATTTGAAAAAAAAAAAGTTTTTCTTTAAATACAAGCAAGCTGCGTCCCACTCCCAAATTAGAAAAAAAAACTATTATTTTATAACATAGCATTTGTAGAAAAAAAATCAAATTTTTAAAAATGGCCGTTTTGTCGGCTTACTCTTATCTTTGCAACTTCGATGCGCGCGCATCACCTTAAGGAGTGATGGGAAAATTGTGAAAAAAAATTAGGGTCTGTTTGTAGTCAGAACAAAGTTTTAAAAAAATCGTATGCAAATTATATAATGTCTATGCAAATAACGATATGCAAGTTTATGCAACAATCGGCGCCCATCACCTTAAAGAGTGGTGCAAAAATTCTGAAAAAAAAGTAGGGTGTATTTTGAGTCGGAACAAAGTCAAAAATAAAATTATGCAACAATCGGCGGACCCGAGGGAAATGACCCCACGGTTTGGTTTGGAATGCCGCATATACATATCCAGAACACGACTTGCCTGTTCCGATGACTGAGTGATAAAATGAAAATTCTTAACTGCCATCTTAGATGAGCCTATTATGGATCAAAATTCATTGAGATCACGAACGTTAGAATAGCCGAGTGGGTAGCGAGGTAGATAGATAGGTTAGGTAGGTAGGTAGGTTCCGTAGGTCGTGAGTTCAAACCCCGCAATGGCGATTCTACAAATGATGGCGCGATCATCGGCAAAATCGCGCCGAGCTTCGGCCGAGTATGAGGCCAATCTGGCCACCCTACGTGGGCAGGGCTCATTTTACTCGCTGCAACGCACTATTGTAATTTTTCCTATTCGAGCTAAGAACGATTACTATGAATTGACCGGAACGTGAAATATTTTATTCCGCTGTTTGTAAAGTACTATTGTAATTTTGGGTATTCGAGTCTATAGGAAATTTGAATATAAAGACTTTCAAATACTGATATTATTTCCCGGCATTTCGTTACTCACTATTGTACTTTTTGCAACTGTACCGCGATTGTCCCTTAAATGGTATATTTTATTGTACTTTTGGGTACGCGGAAAAGCAAATATTGCAATAAAATTTCTTTCAGTGTTCATGTACATAAATTCGATTATAATCTAAAATACCTCCTATGCAAAGTACACCCTTTTGTCATAGGTATACAAACCTAAATACAAATAAAATCGTTTCAGTAAGTAAGCCCCAGCATCCCTTACATCTCACTTCGACGCTCTCTTCTCGCCACGAAATGAGTGGCAAATAAAAGAATGAGCGGAATTCGCAGTTGTAACGTACTTTCCCGGGGGCTTAATCACTGTTCAAGGCAGCTGATAAAACGCTAATGTACAACACATATCGCACATCTGTGCGAGATGCGGACGAAGATTGTGACACCGCGACGAAAAGCGACGATGATATCGATAAGAGAGAAAAGTTGAGTCGACGAGGCGAGCGTTCGACCGAGATCGAGCTAGGCGAGGCGGCGCGGGCGCGGTGTATATCTGCGGTAGATAGGAATTTCGGATAAGGCACGCGAGGATTGCCGCACCGGCGAGATAGCCCAGTCCCCCAAGACTTTTGAAACTAAAAAATTCGTAACAGCAAAATTCTTTCATATTTCTGTAGGGGGTGCCCCTGGTAGCTTAAGTCCTGATTTTCGACCTCAAAAACCCCCTGCTACGTCCGCCATCTTGAATTTAAGGAAAATCAGTTTTTTTTAAATAACTCGCTCATTTTCAACTTAAGCCCAAAAGTGCACGAAACAAAAATTCTAGGAAATTGAATTTCCTACAACTTTAGTTATTACAAGTTTTTCTCTATGATCGATATTTTTCGACTTACGTTAAAAAATAGGGACTTAATCTAATTGTTGCATTATCTCATTTATTTATTAATTTATCGCGTAAATGAATGGGAACAATATTGTAGGGAATAAAATTCTCTACAACTCTGGTCATTAGCATTTTTTGTCTACGATCGATATTTTTTGACTTAAGTTGGAAACTCCGAGTAAATTTCTTTATTTATCTCATTATCTCGTTAATTTATAAGTTTACCGTGATGATGGTATCAAATAATTTTGTAGAGAATAAAATTTTGTACAACTTTGGTTATTATCATTTTTTATCTACAATTGATATTTAGTCAGGAAATCGAAGTAACATTTTTGTTATCGCATTTTCTTGTTTATTTATAACTTTACCGCGTAAATGAATATAAACAATTTTGTAGGAAATGAAATTCTCTACAACTTTAGTTATTCGCATTTTTTGCCTACGATTGAAATTTTTAGACTTACGTTGAAAAATAGGGACTTAATCTAATTGTAGCATTATCTCGTTTATTTTTCAATTTACCGCGTTAATGATATTAACCAATATTGTAGAAAATAAAATTCTCTACAACTTTGGTCATCCGCATTTTTTGTCTACGATCGATATTTTCCGACTTAAGTTGGAAAATAGGAGTACATTTTTTTTTATCTCATTATCTCGTTTATTTATAAGTTAACCGTGTTAACGGTATTAAACAATTTTGTAGGAAATAAAATTCTCTACAACTTTAGTTATTATCATTTTTCATCTACGATCGATATTTAGTCGAGAAATCGAAGTAACATTTTTGTTATTGCCTTATTTTGTTTATTTATAACTTTACCGCGAAAATGAGTAAAAACGATTTTGTCGGGAACAAAATTCTCTACAACTTTAGTTATTGGCATTTTTTTTCTACGATTGATATTTAGTCGGGAAATCGGAGTAACATAAATGAACCCGATAATGCCATTGAAAAAAATGTGCTCCGATTTATAAACTTAAGTCGAAAAATATCAATCGTAGAAAAAAATGCTAATGATTAAAGTTGTAGAGGATTTTGTTCCCGACAAAATCGTTTTTACTCATTTTCGCGGTAAAGTTATAAATAAACAAAATAAGGCAATAACAAAAATGTTACTTCGATTTCCCGACTAAATATCGATCGTAGATAAAAAATGATTATAACTCAAGTTGTAGAGAATTTTCTTCCCCACAAAATTGTACTCTACCGTTAACACGGTTAACTTATAAATAAACGAGATAATGAGATTAAATAAAATGTACTCCTATTTTCCAACTTAAGTCGAAAAATATCGATCGTAGACAAAAAATGCGGATGACCAAAGTTGTAGAGAATTTTATTTTCTACAATATTGCCTAATATCATTAACGCGGTAAATTGAAAAATAAACGAGATAATGCTACAATTAGATTAAGTCCCTATTTTTCAACGTAAGTCGAAAAATTTCAATCGTAGGCAAAAAATGCGAATAACTAAAGTTGTAGAGAATTTCATTCCCTACAAAATTGTTCATATTCATTTACGCGGTAAAGTTATAAATAAACAAGAAAATGCGATAACAAAAATGTTACTTCGATTTCCTGACTAAATATCAATTGGAGATAAAAAATGATAATAACCAAAGTTGTACAAAATTTTATTCTCTACAAAATTATTTGATACCATCATCACGGTAAACTTATAAATAAACGAGATAATGAGATAAATAAAGAAATTTACTCCGAGTTTCCAACTTAAGTCAAAAAATATCGATCGTAGACAAAAAATGCTAATGACCAAAGTTGTAGAGAATTTTATTCCCTACAATATTGTTCCCATTCATTTACGCGATAAATTAATAAATAAATGAGATAATGCAACAATTAGATTAAGTCCCTATTTTTTAACGTAAGTCGAAAAATATCGATCATAGAGAAAAACTTGTAATAACTAAAGTTGTAGGAAATTCAATTTCCTAGAATTTTTGTTTCGTGCACTTTTGGGCTTAAGTTGAAAATGAGCGAGTTATTTAAAAAAAACTGATTTTCCTTAAATTCAAGATGGCGGACGTAGCAGGGGGTTTTTGAGGTCGAAAATCGGGACTTAAGCTACCAGGGGCACCCCCTGAAGAAATATGAAAGAATTTTGCTGTTACGAATTTTTTAGTTAAACGGCCTGTTTTTCGTCTCCGGGGACTGGGCTAAGAGGTGCCGATGCCGCGCGGTTCTTCCTCCCCATCAACCCTCCACCGTAACCTCTTACCGTTGCCTTACATACACACGTACACGGCTCTGGAGACCAGGTTGCACCGCGTTCTCTCTTCTTCGCAGCATCCAAGAGCTTCTGCTTCTTGAGATATCTCCCACAGCGCGAGCTAAGCAGTTTTATTTTCTTCACCGTTCAGTTCCTCGGGATCGCCACGCCAGACGGATTCCTTTCTAATTGGCGCATTTACGGACTCGAAATATGTGAATGGAATTTTCACTCGTGGAAAAACTTACGACGTCGATGGATCCTCGCGCGTTCGCACTTTGCCCAACCGCCGGATCAGATTATCGAGGTATTGTCGTTGTAATGATTCGGCGCCGAGTGTAATTGCCGGGTCGTTTGGACCGGTAATTGAGCCGAGTAGGGTGTCTATCGAAATATTTGGCCAACGATGGTGACGATAAACAGGCGATGTTGAATAAAGGATTTGGTGAATTATTCAAAAGTTATTTTTTATTTGACTTTTCTATTGGCTTGACGGGTGAATGATGTTTGAAAAGTTGATTGAAAATTGCGGTCGCGTGTTACTGCTGTATTTCACGGATTGGCATTCATTCAATAGAAATTTATGTGAAATACTTTCATTGCTAAATGACTATGGATTATGACCGCGTTACAGAGAAAATGTATTTCGAATACATTTTCATTGAGAATACCCATTGAATGCCCCATCGAGCAATCGTTGGTTCGTGCATTTTGCATTAACATCGAGTTAACTCTTTGCATCGCTCGCTCGACAGTATTATCCCATTATATTTTCTTGTTTACATTGTAGTCGACTATCTGAATTAACGTTTTGTTGTGCGAGTCAGTCAGTGTGATGCCTTCCAGAAACTTTACGGTGGTAAATAATATCATACGGTTATTTATTATGATTACTGCACCGGACATAACATATCGTGTATAATTAATGCATACGTGCTCCGGTTTTGCACTTGAGATCTAATCTCGCTGCACTGGCGAATGTTCCGACTCGGCTAATTATACGCAAAGGGTATTTCGGCAGTGACCCGCAATTAGGACGTGAAAGAAAAACCATGAAAATACATCTCCGCTGCGATCTTTTTTTTTCTTTCTTCGTTGGAAATCGTATGCTCGCCATTGTGCACGAAGTGCAAGCATCATTATTAGTTCCTGCGTTCAACTGGCAAACGATAAACCTTCACGTTTTCGTTCCGTTTTATGTTAATTTCAATACCATTTGCGTTTTGTTTTATCGCCCTTTTATCGCTGCAAATTTTACAAAAAATTTACAACAATGTTTCTGGCTTGTGTAATAAAGTGGCAATGGCATGAATTATTATACAACGAGGGTCGTGTAAATTGTTTTGCAATGTGTTTTAGAAAGCCCAACCGTGATGTGTACATCGCACATGGTTTACGCGATGGACATATCGTATGTGTGCTCTCGTTTGGCATTCACAAAGTCCCAAGCCATCGTGTAAGGCTCTTTCTACAGGGATTCAAGACTTTTTCGTGCGTTCGTTCTCTCTCGCACTCGTTCGGGGTACTATTAATCTCCGGTCGCGCGAGCCGAGAGGTGAGAAGTGAACGAGGCGATTTCCGAGAAGCGCATCGAGGATACATGCCAGAAGTAAGCGCCGATCGTGTCTCATTCGCGAACGCGCCGCTCGCGCCTCCGCGTTATCTTTCGTCGAAGAAGCTTGTGAGGGTGTTGTGTACTTTGCATCGAACTGCCGCGAGCGAATGACCCGAGAGCAGGTGCATAAATGCGTTCGTCGTCGTAGTGGCCCCGGTAGTCGGGCTAGTGGCAGCGCATTATCGAATTGATAAACTCAGTCTGCGAAATGTACTTCGCTTCGTTACGAAGCTGCGTCTCGTTCGGGTCGTGCCAATCTTACTTCTCTCCTGTTTACAATTTTTTTTCATCTTCCGTTACTCCTCGATCGTTAACTCGTGCGAACTCATCGTCGTGATTCGCGTAATTGATGACAGATTCTATGAAAATCTCATCGATTGAAGACCTCCGCGGGAGTTGCACGATCGCTGAACGACAAAGGTATATGTCAAACAGGTTTGGATCTACGATGAAGTGGGCACATCGATTTGACGGAGAAGAATACGTAGAAGCGAGATGCGTGGTCGTATTTTTTATGAACAATTAAGTTATTCATGTTATATGTATTAGGGCGGTTCTTATTTGGGTCATTTTTGAAATGTGATTCGGGACCGATGGCAATCAATGGCAAGAAAAAAAAAATGTTGAGCCTAATTTAAACCCCTTAGTCCAACTCCTTCATCTTCCGAGAAGCGGGTGAAGTTTCCCGTTTAAAATACACGCAATTTTTCTTCATCCCGGTAATTATATTAGTCGGAGGACTAATTATTCTTGAAAAAATCCGATACTATATGGAATTCACGGGTATAAACCCTACTTTCAGTAAAAAAATATATAAAATATATAATAATATAATAATATAAAATATGACAAATGTCATTTCATGCCACATTTACACGCACCTTCTCACCGGTCCCTGACGATCATCCTGAATTTATTGGGATAATTCTGAAATAAATAGAATATTTGAAAGTTACGGGACCCTACATTGATTGTGATCGTTCGGGAAGGTTGAGTTGAATGTTTTACGTCAATTTTGACCCACTTGGCTCAGGTTTTATGCAGATTCATCAATTTTTAATTTAAAAAAAAGTGAAAAATATAAAAATGACCCATGCATCTATACTTTTAAACGGTTATATTTTTTTCCTGAAAGTAGGGTTTACACCCGTGAATTCCATGTAGTATTAGATTTTTTCAAGAATAATTAGTCCTCCTACTAATATAATTACCGGGATGGAGAAAAATTGCGTGTATTTTAAACGGGAAACTTCACCTGCTTCTCGGAAGTTGAAGGAGTTGGATTAAACGGTTCAAATTAGGCTCAACAATTTTTTTTTTCGCCATTGATTGACACCGGTCCCAATCACATTTCAAAAATGACTCAAATAAGAACCACCCTAATGTATATGGCGAGACAGTCGCTATATGAAGGCATTCACATTCATGAGTATCGGATTCGAAAATCTCAAAATGATCTAACATCGGTCTTGAAGCACGTATTCTGCTAAAAACGTTTGATGTTCAGTGATATATGAAATATGTAAAATAGCTGCGATACTCGAGATCCAAAGGACCTCCGACATTGAGTAGCGCGGACGCTCGAGCGAGCATGATACACGAAGGATTAATCGAGTGAGGGGATGGCAAGAGTAAGTAAAGCGACAAAGTAAAAGATACGCGGAGAGAGGGTTGAAACGAAAAAAAAAAAAATTGAATTAAAAAAAATAAAAAGGTTGTAAAAGCAAGTGGGAAAAGAATGCAGGGACAAGAGATGTGAACGGTGTGCTCGCTTCTGGCCAGCTCCGGCTATTAGTCACTGCATCCCCTCGCGTTTTCCACCGACGCCAGGACTTCCGGTTGGAACTGCGGAGCAGCCACCGCCAACCACCAGTGCCGCCACCATAGTCGACCAAGTGACCTCGCACGTTTTACGCGGTGCTGAGCGAATATACCTACATGCGGGGACTTTCAACGTTTCGACACTCATACGTACACGCGCGCGCGTGCGCGCACACACACGCGCGCACAGAGCACTATGAGCCAACCGCACCCTTATCTCGTCGCAGCTTTCCGCTGTTCCAACCTCCGCCTCTGAGGCTTGCAGCCGCTCGTTTTCGCTTCTTCGCAGCAGTCTCTATTTTCAGTGGTTCCGTTACCTTTACACCGACACTTACTATCTTCTTTTTCGTCTTGCCGAGAATCGCTCATCCCGGGAAAAGTCGTTCTCTCGCGTTTCCACCTGCCAACATACCGAAAAAGAGTCCTTATTTCTTGCCGGTCGTACGCCGAGTATCTCGTGCCGTCTTCCGTTTCGTCTATCTCTCTTCACACTTTCTTCATCACCCCGAGTACGACACAGATCTCTTTTTCTTTCTTTGCACTTAACAGCTACAGTTGTGACTTTCTTTTTCCAACGATGGCAACAAGCCGCTCCGATCATACACCGCGAGGCACAAAGAAAAATGACAGATTCACACCCTACCTAGCCATTGATGAACTTCTCGGCTCTCCGCAGCATTTCGTATGTGATATGAAATTCACGTGTACGACGTAAGGTACCTGACGCATCCGCATATTTTACAACGGCTTATTCTTTTTCCGTCGGCAAAACTTTTGTTCATGAATAAAGTGAATAATGTGTATCGAAGTGAAGAAAAATAAGACGCTGTGAATGAGAGAAAACGAGAGGTGAAATCTCGCCACGCGAGGAAGCTCGGTGTCAACCTACAGAGAAACGGTGAAGACGACTTAACTCTCGAGACGGGTACCGGTTATTCCTGGCAACAGACGCCCACGCGATGAATCGTGGCTTCTGGAGTCTTGCACCTTTCGCCGAGACTTCAGGTGTTCCAAGCTTTCTGCCTTATTCTTTATGTATATACAGATATATTTCTTCACCTAGATACGAATGAGGAGGTAAAAAGTTCTATCCTGAAGCGAGTTCGCGACGCTGGCATATTCACTTAAAAAGAGTTGGTGTAGACAGAGGTCCGGAGTGAGTGGAGAAACGGGGAATGAGATATGTAGGTGGAATAACGTTGGGTGGGAAATGAGACGGAAGAAAAGTGGAAGGGAAGGGACGGGAGGGCGTTGGTGCGAGATAGTTGAACATGTTGAAATGAGGAGAGACGAAGGAGAGGTTAGGGGTCCATACAGCTGCCTCCGCCCTCGCTACGAGTCCGCCAAAACCTCCCTCGCCTCTTCTTCTTCTCTTTTTTCATCTTTTTCTTCTTTAGCTTCTTCTTCTTACTCCAGCGACAATGTTTCAGAAGTATTCTTCTTCCCCTGTGCACGGACTTGGCTTAAGGTAACTACGATGTTTCAAAGAAGACGGTCTTCGTGCACCGAGCGGATTTCCAGGTGTCCTCGGACCCCGGAAAGACAGCGGGTGTGCGCTTGCATCTACACCAGGGGCCAGCGTTGAGGCATTATTATAGCGGAACCATGTAGGGACGAAGTTCGGCCCCACTTAACTCCGGACTTGTTGGCCCGGTGATGCGCCAACCACCGGCTGCACCATTGCCCGACCTCATTGGAGGATCATGGCCGTCTCTCATTCTCACTTTCCTTGTTTACTCACACGGGGGTGGCCGCCAAGTTAACCAAGTTAATGCATAGTTTATCATAGAAGTGAGTAGGTGGGAAAATCTAACCACCGGGTTTTGGACAAAGCCGAATGCCCGGGATGGAATAACCGACTCATGTACTGTGACGTTAGAGTAGACGCGGAAATATTTCTATTGAAAGATTTTTCCGCATATTCTCTTCTGTAAACCTGAGCGAAATATTAGTATAGGGACGATATAATCGTCGACCTCCGTCGAGAGCTAAGCCAGAAATCAAGTGTTGCCCGATTGTGCAGCTACAAATGTAAATTTTGTTGCGAAGCACCCTAGTTTACGTTGTAATCTACAATTTTAGTTGTCGAGAGCACTTAGAGGGTCTTCGCCGCAGAGCACTAATAAATTTTAGTCCCTCACTCACTCCTGGTGCAAGGGACGATCCTACCAGGGCGTCCCTGGGCGAGGCTTCGTTGGGAGCAAGAACTCATGTAGAAACGCGGAAAGAAAAGGGGCGCGTAGTTGGACGTTTCTGGTGGCCGGAGGTTTCCTCAAGGTGCCGGAATATCCGCGCCCTCTTCGGGTCCCGAGGCTTCGAGCGTTATCCCGCTGGGTCGCGAAGGAAAAACGGAAGCAAAGCGAACAAGACGGCAGCGCGGTAGTTGGGTAACCGGGGTAAAGAAGACGACGAGCGGAGGACTACCGCGGAGAAGCAAGCGGCTCCGCCAGGAGAGATGGGGTAGGTTGTGACGGATGGCACGAGAGTTCCACCCTTTTCGTGCCATCTCTGGTTCTGCTGTGCTGCGCGGAAAGGGGGTAGCGGATGGAAAAGCCGGGCGCTCGGATGATGAACTCGATTTGAACGACGCTCGGAAGCATGGCCTTAGTGTATTCTCTCCCAACCCCTTTCTATCTCCGTCTCTCTCCCTCTCGCTATTTCACTTCTTTTTATTATTCGTTATCCGTCTCCCTCAGTTTTTCCCAGACTTCAATTCAGGTTTTGCTGAATAGTCATGAGCCCATTATGATAATTTTGTTGGAAAAGAAAAGAAGGACGTCAATAAAATAAGCCGTTCACCGAGGACGAGCTGCTGAAGAACTGCAGCAAGCTTCTTATTTTTGTACACAAAACGACGTTAAATTTCATTGTTTTTTTCATTTATACAACACGGAAGAAAGCTTGGGAATCTCGAAATCCCCGAGTTTTCTATTCGTCTTTCGGGATATACACGTCTGCGTTTATACGTGGACAGTTTTTATACGGTTGATTTTTAAAAAATGTCTGTGACCACGTTTTCCAGACATCCGCGACAACTCATAGCTCACTGTAATATACAAAAATATACCCGGAGTGTCTTCTTTCATCGGTTTTCGAATCCCGCGGAGTTTCCGCGTGCTGTGCCGTGTAACAGTCTCGGCAAGGACGTTGTGTTCGGCTCCCGACTTACACCGGAATACAAGTACGTAAGAATGCCCAACGGTGGAAGCCCGGGGCTCCCGCGGTTTCTACAACTTACGACGAAAAGAGAGAAAATATTCCATTCGCTTGGAAATACGGAACAAAAACGTGTGGACGACTCGGGTTTGGTATTTTCGAGAGCTACGTGTCTCTTACCTATATTTACTGCAACGGCAGCCAAGACTTTCGATGTATACGTATTACGAGGTAAACTTACATACGAGTACGAGGTTGCGTCTGCTGACTATACGAGACGCTGCTGGCGGTTGCATATGTCACCGGCTTGATAACACGTTCAAACGCGCTCAGTAACCAGAGCACCGACTTTTTCTCTAATCTTTTACTCTTTTCTTCGGCCGCTTCCGTTTCAAAAAACAAAATCAGAGAAAAGCAACAGTCCTCGGGCTATCGTTTTGACGATACGAGGAACTGAGAATCCCAAAAAACTCAGTATTTTCATTTTTCCTTTATGTCGACGCACCCGAACGGTCCTGAGCAAATGTCGCATCCTACTTCAGGTACAGTGAAAAATATATAAGGACTTGTAAACCGCTGGCTCTATGTGAAAGTCCAAATTTTTGAACCAGAAGTAGCGAATCGAAATTAATGTTCACAGATTGGGAGGGATGTGATCCGATGTCACTCCAATATAGATTGAAACAGGGTTACGGTAATATTAAATTGTGAAGATTGCCGCGTTACACGTGTAATTATGTCATGATAAGTGTCTACCAGGAGTATTCCAAAATCTTTCGAACATTATGGCTTGGCGAAGTTATGAAACTGCACGTACGTACCTACTACAAGGTACGTACGTATCTACTTATGCGTTATACGTGGTACGTACGTTTTCCGACTGGTTCGGGGTCGCGTGCACCGGAACGTACCTAGGCCGCGTGTGCCTACGAATTACGAGACTCTCGGCGGAGCGAGCTGGCCAAGTACTACCGCTGTGTGCTCTTGCTCCACCGAGTCACGCTGGCACGTGGCTTCGCGAGTACGTAAAGTCCTCGTTAGTATCCGCCAGCGCAGCGTCTAGTTTACGTAGTGAGATATGAAATTCGAGGAGCGAGAGGCGGAGAACGCAGCGAAGTACGTAGCACGAGTCGAAGTAGCAGAGAGGGACCATAACCGCGCGCGCTCCTAGTTTCCGCCGTCGCGTAGCGGAATGAGGAGAGATAGATAGAACGAAGAAGGAAGACGAGGTAGCTCTGCTAGCAAGAAACGATTCCTCCCGCGAGAGCAACCGTTCCCCGCGTACTTACTGCAGAAATTATTACACTAACCCTCTTCATACACCGGCTCGTTGGCTCAAAGTCTATAAGATATCCTCCTCGTTATTTTCACGAATTTATATCTTTCATGGGACCGCGGCGAGCTTTTTATAATGAACAACTTTTCTTCAATGTACCGACAGTTTTGTTCTTTCGTGCATCATCGGAACTAGGACCGAGGCGGTTTGGTAGCAACAGCGATGGCCAGGAAGTGGACGGAATGATGCGCGAGAGGGTCCCAACAGCGGCGCAGAAGCTTGGATAGCGAACGTTAAAGCCGAAGTGCTGACGAGGACGTAAAAGACTATACACGTTACCTGGTGCGCCTGCTGGTGCTTGAGACCGGTCCCTACATACTTGCGGAAATAGAGATCGTTTCTACGCTATCAGTGTCTACCAGGAACCTAAAACCTTACCATTGAACCGAGCAGAATCGTGAAAGTTTTTACTTTCACGATGACAGAAAGTGCAATAAAGATCGGCGCATCGGTATTCCCGAGAAACGACATCGTTTGTGACCGAAGCGTCGATGAAATGACGTTCGATGCTTGGTGGCTAGGACATAAATTCAGCGGCTCTTGCGGTTCTTGCCTGCTTCTACACTTTGTGGGCGAGGTTCGCTGGATTCGAAGACGTTCCGAGTTACGGAACGGGGGGGGGGGGCTTAGGGGTTATTTGGCACTGGAGTGGAGGAAACGAGAAGCGCTAGGAGCTTGGACCTACAGCTTCTTCGATGCCGTTAATCACGTTACTCGGGAATTTCTGGTTTTGCCGTGACTCTCCTTGTCGTTGTGCCTCGAGGAAGAACAAGGGGAAAAGGAGAGGATGAACGAGCGAGCCGGACTCTACACCGCCCCGGGTGGCGGGTCTGTCCCAGCGACCGAGTTGGTTTTCGGCCGATTCTCGATTGTACAGTCCTTCCTGCTGGCCCGTACTTCTGGCAAACCCGGTACTTTGCTTCTTGCGAACAAACTTCTTTCCTCGACTGTTCGAACGACATTGTCGTACTCCGGAGTTCCAACCTCGACTAACACGCTCACCCACCCCGAAACTAGTGCCTGTTGACGAGGCAAACAATGGCGAGTCCCGGACAATGTAACATTTCGTTCATCATGTTCGAGTGAAATGAAATTTTTATGTTCCGTCAACATCGTATGTAGATGATTGTTCGCTGGTGTTCCAACAATTACATTGGACCAATTAGCCAGATCGAAAATGATAGAAACTGTTTCCGTGTATGGAATTATGAACAAAAAATTTGATAAGAAGAATTTGGAAACCGGAAATACGTGCAGCCTCAACTTTACACGGGTGTTGAGCCGTGAGAGCAGCAGTCTTGTGACTATCACCGTCTCGTTTTCGATGTGGCGGTGGAACAAGAACGATACGACGACGACAAGTGGTACGCGGGTGAAGAAGAGCTAACTCGGTTTGATATACGACTACGAGTTTCGGGGGACGAGCAAGTAGCAACATCATCCAGGTGCAATTCACTTCGGCTACCGATTTTCAGCCACTCTCGCCCGGTTCCTTCGGTCTCCCGGCTTTCTCACTTTCCCCATACCCATCTCTACGTGTATCACTTGTTTCAGTCAACGGCGCGACTCCTTCCAAGAAACCCACCGACGAGCTAGTCCACCGAAGCTAGCCACTGCAACTTATTACGTGTAAACTAGCGAGACATTTGTACGACGCGACGTTCGTATCCGACATGTTTGCTGGAATGAAACTCCATTGACTCTACGTCAAGGAGTCTACGTCTACGTGTTAGGGTCCTTCTACCCTAACATGAGTTCATATAACAATGTCCCATACAAAAAATACAATAAAATAAAAAGTTTCTGCAGATTGAATATAAAAAAATATCTCTCACATCGGACAAGCGTGTAGCTTACTTTGTTGGTCGCCGGTAGCTGTGTTTCTGGGAAAGGAGAAGACGGAATTGGTGACTCCGAGTCACACCATCCACTCGGGGCTTGGAATCTCCTTCTGTTACTCTGCTCTCGGCGGACAACTTTCTCAACTAAACTAATCTGGCTAGAACTTTTATTAATATGCAACTTTGCGGGTGGTCTGAGCAAACAAACGTTGGTGAATAACCGGCGCCCATCATCCATTCTCGTGATGACTTGTGGGTTCTCTCTTTCTCAATATTCTCTTTCTTTTTTCAGTCTCTAGTTCCAGTTCTATATCCAACGCTCGCT
Source organism: Sussaba pulchella (assembly GCA_963971145.1). Lineage (NCBI taxonomy): Eukaryota > Metazoa > Arthropoda > Insecta > Hymenoptera > Ichneumonidae > Sussaba > Sussaba pulchella. The sequence goes on along the minus strand of OZ020175.1, from coordinate 1,149,501 downwards.
GAGGGAGAAAGATTCTCGTTGTATCCGCGTCTGGACGGTTAATCGAATATAGAATTTGATAGAAACCACGGATCGAATTGTTAACATTTTTTTTCATTCGACTATCGTACGGAGTAAGGTGTCGGGAAACGGTACGATTCGCCACGCAATAAACGAGTAGGATCGCGAAGGTACAATATGATAATATACTGCGTCAGCCGGGATCGTATAACTACATATGAAGACGAAATAACGAGTGAGGCGTAATCTCTGTAGTGCATAAGACGGTCGTGAAGTCCTAAAGTCCATGCATAAGCTGGTAATTAATTGCCCGTAGTGTAAATCGGCGATACGGTACTCCTCTCTCAGGATCGTTTTACCGGTGCGTCCTTCTTCTCTCAAAGGCCGCAAAAAAAAAAACCCGTCATTGGCGAAGTAAGCTGAACGTAAACTGCATCGTTTCTTCACCCATCTCGCTCGCTCTTACCCATTGGACTCTGGACTCGGTCGGTTATATCCTTCGTTGCCGATCTCCGCTCTCTGCTTTTTACCATCTTCTTCTTCGGCTTCGTTGCACCTCTGCTCTCGTATCCCCAGCGTCTTCCCGTCCGCGGGTGTAAATCTGTCTCCCAGATTAAGTTCAAACCCTGAGTTGTATAAATTGAAGTCGAACCCTCCACCACCACGGCCTCAGCAGCAGCAGCAGCAGCAGCAGCAGCTTCAACGGCAGCTTCCCCTTTCTCATTCACTTTGTTTTCGTTTATTTGCTGTCGGCAAACATGCCCGGTGTGTCTCTCCTTCTCCGAGCATCTCGCGCATGCTGAACACAGTGTGTGCTTCTGCGAGTCCTGGCAGGCCAGCGCGGCTATAGGCAAAAGCAGCGGTAGTCTGAACATCCTCGCGCGAGCCTTTGCTTACTCCTTCCTCTACCTTTTCTACAACGCTATATGCATCGAACTGCTACTGCTGCTCTTCTTCCCGGTCGTATCTACCGTATACGACCGTATATACTTTTCCTTAGTCATATATACATACTACTTTCTATCACTCTTTCTCGCTGTATCTTTCACTGTTGCCCCCGCAGAAGAGTGTTGCTGCAACCCGCGCGGCAGCTTTGCATACACACGGTGCTCCATAAAATCCGCTTTCCTTTATATCGCTCGCCTTTCTACATTCTCCGGGGATCGATAAAAAAAATGAGAATCGTATTTCCACACCAGTCTACTCAACACTGCTATGGGTACGGTGCAAAAAATAAAATAAGAATAGAATAATTTGTACAAAACGGAATCAATGATTCAACGTTGAATTTTCGAGATACGAAGGATTCTACAGTGCGATCCTATTTTCTTTGAAAATTTAAGGAAGTCGGAAAGCCAATTACGAAAATTACGGTAAAACGTTGGCTGTTTATCTTTCTTCGAAAAGACGATTTCGAAACTGTGATCTTTTATCGAAAACTGAAATTCATCGTTAGACGATTTACCGTAGTTGGTCGAGTGGTTTTTTTATAGCAGAATATACGGTGTGCACATACAAGACGAAGAAGGAAGCGTTGGTGTTAGTACGAAATACTTTTCCACGGTAGCTCCGATACTTGGGGTGCGTGTTTGCTGTATGAGAGCACTTCTCCACTTTTTCTTCGCGATTTTCTTTTCCTCTCCGTACTTGCGTTACCCAAACCCTCCCGTCTTCCACTTATTCAAACATGACCCGATCCACCGCGCTCTCGACGTTTATCAGCTTCTTCGAGAATTTCGCGCTGCATCGTTTATCGAGTAGCGCTAGGGCTGCAGAGTCATATCAAACCGGCCGTGACTGCTATCGTGCGGTATTGTCTCGTACCCGTTTATTCTTCTCAGTTCTGATGCTTCTTTTACTTTCGATGTTCTTTTTGTTCGTTCGATCTTCCGGCATCGAACGGGCCATGTAACCCAACCGTCTACAGACAGTCAGCGACTATGGCAGGAAAGGCGCCTTAGCTTCCGACTAAATGGGTTATTCCAGTACAGCTATTTACCCTACAACAGGGCATACGCCATACATACGAGAATATATGTATATAAGCGAAACCACGGAAGTAAAAAAAACGTGGAAGATTTTTCCACGCGACTTTCTTCAAGTTCGCCAAAGTGCTTCAAGATACTTTCCACAGATATCCAACTGTGTTCTTCGCGCTCCAACCACGGGTCCAGAACAAATTTTATACCGGTCGTTGTACCTTCCCGAACAAAAAGTTGTCACTATGCTTATGTATATGTGTAAAGTATCTGGGTCTCGAAAAACTGAGAATATTCTAACTCTTGGAATCCTAAAACCATAAGTTGGAATACGTGAGCTTTTTACCACTGAATCGTGTCGTTGCGAGACTCGACGAATCTCTGTGTCCTCGTGTAATCATTGCATAATATTTCATTGCCCTTTTGATCTTCCTGAAAACGCTCGGCTGGGTGAAAGATTCAATGATTTCTAGTCAAATGAAAAAAATGTAGAGTTATCAAGTGAACTAAAATTATATTCAATCTTTTTGTCCGGAGCAAAGACATGGAGCAACATTACGAGGAAGAAAATAGACAAGAGTTATTCCTCTGAAATTGCATCGCCTCACAGCGCAAAACGTTTCATCCCCTCAACTTCCTATCCCGCTAGCCAACTTCCGGAAACGGAGATTTGACGGTCTCAATCCACGTTTGCGACAAACAAACGACTCGTGCAGTCGCTGCAGGATTTCCACTCGATCGACCGATTGAACTTTACGGTATATTCAGAATCCTGGACTTATGCTCCTTTTTTACGGATTCAAATGTGAACGGAAGATGGCGTAGGTGAGAAAGTAACCCCACGCGCGAATTGAACGGAAGATTAACTATAGTGGTGACTCCATGTATAGTCGAACCAAAGTTATCGCCAATTTCAATTCGGACAATCGTTGTCGGGCATCAGCATTTTGCCTCTTGTACGGTGCCATTGTCGAAGCCAATCGCGGTAGTGGCGCCGCCGGCGATTTCCGAGTGCGAAAACACAGGCAAGGACAATGGAGCATTGTGTGTCGCGCCCCCGTTTACCACCGGCTTCGATAAATACAATCTCGGACTGATTATGTTATTGCGAGAGATTCGTCGCGTATGCGGCACAAGTGCGTGAGCTCGGAAATCTCTCGTTGTGCGCATTGCGATTCAACAACAAAATGGAACAATACGGTGTACGTTGGCTTGCACAAGGGCGAGACTCCGCGTCGCCCCAACGCAATTTCAACACTGAACAATCGTTCATCTTTTCTGTTAATAATATGAAATAAAACTGTTCGGTGAATTTAATATTATTTGCAAAATGCTCATATAGTGGTCCAGTAACAACTGAATTTTTCTTTCTTTTTCGTCCATCGGCACAATTGTACAACGCGCGTTTCAAATTTATCTCGCGAAGCACTTTGATTTTCCGTTACGTTTGAGAAAATTGGCGTTTTTCGAGTTGTTCACCTTCAAACGGTGCTTCGGCTCTCGTTCGTTCTGGGGTCATAGCTACGGACGATCGAACACGATTCGAGTGTGGGCGTGGTTGCGAGCGCCATCCGCTATGACCATCGAAATCGGAAGGAAACCGAGCTTTTCTCTACTCTTCCACTTCCAGCCTCTCGAAATCACTCGACAGTTGTAAAAAAAAAATCTCTCACGTACGGAGCTGAAAGGAACTCTGTATAGGTGTATGTATGCACCGCACGCGAGAGAACGCACGCGACCGTCTACCGAACTTCTTCTAAGCAATCAAACAAGTAAACGGTAATAAAACAGTTTAGCAATTAATCGACCGTTTGAGAAAATTTAGAGCAGAAATAAATGCCCACTCAGATGTTAAATGACAACACGATTATCCCCAAAGTCATTCCTGAATATATCTCTGTTTCTTTTCTTTCTTTCTCTATTAAAAAAAATTCTTTTCGAAGCACGATTGAGCCGTGTCTCTTTTGAAATTTAAAAATAATCTCTGAACCGTGCGACCCATTTTCCGGTTATTTCGTCTTGACCGGGATATTCCGTGGCATAATATCGTATATGCAGTTCAATATCTTCTCGATCTATAAAATTCTACAGCCTCACAATTTTCGTTGAACCGCTTAATTTTCGAGCATCGAACCATACGTCGGGAGTATATGCGGTATGCGTGTATATATATATACATGCAACGCCGGTTATACTATAACGTCGTAGACGGTAGGTCGTAGTCGGTTCGTGTGGTCAGCTGGTATTCCACAAACCGGTCGGTGATAGCGGGATGTAACGAGAGCGAGAGAGCGAGGAAGAGCTCTTTTCTCGGTTCTTCGAGCGCTACTCGGATCAGAAGCCGCCGGCGTGGCTGCCAACACTTTCGACCCTTCCTCGAATTGCTGCATGAACGGCTGTGCGATCGACGATGCTGCAAAGTTTCATGATCCGCATGTGAACGTAACGCGTACGTGCTGTGTGTATGGTTCTCTATAATATAATATTATAGTCGTTACCAGTGTGAAAGCCGAGAACCTCACCATATTCCAGGACGTACCGATTTACCGAACTCGCTCAGTGCCTCGTGTAACTCCTTACGTATTCATAGATATACGCAAACTTGAGTCAAAAAGTATGGAGTTACCGACGCAAAGTACCATATCAAACTCGGGCGGTTAAAGAACCTATAGCGATGTAGAAGTAGAAGTAACGTTGGGCTAGGTTGAACGAGAGGACAAACAAACGAAGCGATGGAGTACATGGAATATCGTATTATATTATTTCGGTGGCCCACGATCGAAATTGTCGAGTTCGGTCGAAGGGCTATCCGGGGTGTAGCGAGAGTATTGAGGCTATTCCGTACTTCGACGTGGGTTGATGCTTGGCGGTGATGCTTGGCTATATAGACCCGGCGATGCCGGCAGTGGAGTACATTTTGCCTCGCTGAGAGCCGCTTGAGTGTGTATCGTGTCGAACTTCCGATCCGGTGTACTCGAACCGTCGCGAGAACGTCCGGGCTACACCATTTAACTAACCGGCGATCGATCGCGAAACACGCAGCTCCAGAAGCAGAACCAAGAGCAAAAGGGAAGACCAATGTCTGAGATATATGTATACATATTTCCATTTGGCTTCTCACCTTATTCCGCCAGTCGAGCGAGCTTTAAGCATTCGGTATTGTAGACGGCTTAAACTGTGAGGCACGTTGCGTATGATTCCCGTCAAACCTACGGATTAATTCTACAAATTCTGTTAGAGTTTGGAATCTTTCAGTGACTGTCATACTTGACAACTTCTTTATTGTCGAGTCAGCTTGGTACCATGCACACGAATGAAGGCTCATCTCCTAACTGACTGTTGGAAAATCTTATTCTACAGTGATGATCAAACTGACAAGAAATCCGCTCGAAATTATTTTCCAACTTTTCCGAGAACTCCAACCCAAATTCTCATAAAACTTGGCAGGATTTCCAGCTAGCTACTCGTCGTTCTACCGCACTTACCGGATGAGTACCGTTAAATCGGACAATAAGCTGTGTGTGCATTCAATTTTTATTGAAAAACAATGAGGAGACGCGGAAAAAAAGATGAAGATCGTTGTTTTTCTATTTTTATTGTTAGCGAATCAAGACAAGCGCAGGATGGTGACCGTCTCGAGTCGTTCACAGTACCATAAGCCACAACATTGTTCCCAGGTAAAACAGGTTGCTCTAGGTGGACGATACGACGGAACGAGTGGAGCCGCTACCGCACCAGCCAAGCAGAAAACGAGTCGCGGTCCGCGACAGATAGAAATAAAGTGAGACCGTGAAAGGTATCGCAGTCTTCTTATGTTTTACGGTTTGCCGCTCGCTTCTATATGGTATCTCTCGGCATCTCCGATGCCAGTCCGGTATCCATACAGATATACGGTCGCGCGATTCCAAACAAGACCCAAGACCGGCTGTCGCTTACCGTCTAACCAAGACGATCGCGCGACGCGATGGCATTTCGTCCCTGTGCGAACGTATCTTCGCTCGATGCAGCTTCTTTTTCCACACATCTATTTCCTATCCCCATTTCCCCTTTCTTCTCGTCTTTTTTTTTTTCTAAATGCAACCGCCCGAAGCATCACCTTTCTGGTTTGCTTATATCGCTCGGCTCGTCGCGTCAACTTCTTATCCTTGCGACAGTGACGCGGTCCCAGACGATCGAGCGGAGTCGCGCGGTTAATCGTATGTAGTTGATACGGCTGGGGAACTCGAGAGCCATCACTACGCGCTTCCAGAGCCGCGGGATTACCATTTGTTCAGAAAATCAGGAAATAAACGTAAATCACGGTTATTCCGTGTAGGATATTTCTTGGGTTTCTTTTTCTCCTTTGAGTTGGGTTTGTTTCAATTGCAATAATGTCGAGCAGAAGCTTCGGTGGCGGAAATAAATATTCGAATGTCGGGCGTTGTCAGAGTGAATCATCGTTGACAGTTAATTCGGTGTACGATCGGAATAATCGGTAACCAACTCGAACGGAATGGTCGGAAGGAAACGCGGGCAAGGTCGTCGCTGGGGGAATAGAATCGATATGCGATTTCCAAGTGCTAAATTGCTTTCCTGAACTACTTAATCCTCGCGCCTCGCTTCCGTTTAGCAAGACGCACGGGTTTTCGATGGTTGAAGAAAGTGCGAGAGGGACACGGCCCGAGTGGGAAGAACCAACGAGATCGTATAATTTTGCCCACACCAAGTTTCCGGGTTGCGACACTCGCTCGATCGAAGACTCTCCGGAGCGTCTCGTGCCAACCGTACTCACACACCCCGCAATGTTACGTTCACTCGCCCGTTGATTAATATCCAGGTTCACGGGGGAAAAGTTGCCGCTTAAAGCGTGAAACTTCGCCATGGAGACAAAGGGTTCCGTCTTGCGTAGCGGAGACTGGCTTCCGCGCTCAGGATCGGGGTGGCAGTGAACCTGGGAGCACATTGCCAGGAGAAGGACCAAAAAAAGAATAAAAAAAGATGGAAGAGAAGCGAAGAAAGGTCAATGCAGTAGAAAAAAAATAAAAATCCATCTTAATCTGCAATTGTAATTGTCAGAACAGAATTTTTTGGTCTACGATACACATTCCAAGCGTAATGACGAAGGATCTTTTTCAAAATAACTTTGGTCTATGCATCTAATTTTATGGATGTCCATAAGCCAAGTTCGGGTTTTTCGAGCTTTCTGGGAAAACCTGAGAAGTAACCGCTCAATCAAGTATCCACAGTACATAAAGAAAGAAGCAGATCCATTCACACATGGCGGCAGAATGTCTCATTGCATTCTCTCCGCTGCCTTCTAGAGCATCTTCCAGTCTGGAGCAGCGATCGCCGCGACTACCACTGCTTCGAGCCCGTACGCCGGTTCAGTATCCCCACCTCGATCTATCTTTTTTGTTATTCCATCATCATCGTTTCCTTCTTATTATTTTTTTTTTTTTGCTTTGTTGTCTATCACGCGACCGAGCGTTTGCGCCGAGCGTTCGACCCCGTCATCTCGTCGTCGTCGTCGTTGTCCGAGATCGAGTGGAAAGGTATGCCGCGTGTGTGTTAGCTGCCTAACCCCTTCCAGCTGATCTCTTCGCGGTCAGCAACTTATTTCTCTCATTTATACTTTTATTTTCTTCTTTTCGCTTTTATTTTCAACCGCAGAGACGTCGCACCCTCGAACCCCATCCGCGATAGAAAGAAGACTGGAGTGCGAGCCAAGTGTGTGCAGGTGTCGATCGCGAACGACGAGAGGACTTCCGATAACGATCTCGATGAAGCGTCGGGTATGTCGTTCCGTCCGGGCGTTCAGCGTTGAGAAAGAAAAGAACAGAGATAAAGCGATCCTCATGAACTACCTAAGGTGGAGCGAACGAGATACGTTGATGCAGAACCAGAAGTACGCCGGACTCGATAGTTTTGTAACTTGGGAGAATCAACAGCCGACGACTCGGTGACAACGACTCACGTTCCGTGGACGTGTTAATATTTTGATCGGACTATTCGCAACGACCAACTCAATCGCGCGCGCTCCTGAGACGGAATTTTTTTTTCCACTCACATTCCCACACTTGAAACTAATTCGCAATCATCAAAGATGAGAGAAAAGTAAGAGCATAGTTTGATTCCTCATATAGCCCACCCATAAATCATCGTTGCACCATCGAGATTGTCGACCGAATCGCATCCCCAACCTCAAAGTACGAATATCTGCCAAGACTGAGAATCGGATCCTATCGTGTCTTACCAAAAGTTGTTCCTCCTCCCAATACCAATTTCGCTTTCCTTAATTTCAGTTACCTCTCTACCAGTTGGGCGTATCGTAAATCGTTCAATCGGCAAATTTGGATTCCCACAATGGCGAAGGTTCGGGCGAGTCGACAGGCGTCGCAAGATACATCGACGGGAAACGACACGAAGTCTGGATGGCCGCGAACGTCCGGCATCAGGCTCGAATCTCTTCCTAACAAGCACCGCCCCGTAAATACTAACGTGTTTCGCACATTAGCCCAATTAATTAAATGCTAATTATGATGGGCCGACGGTGCGGGACGCATACCGATGTGTGCGTTTCTCTCGGTCGCTCAAACGACGGCCCGTCCCTGCACGGATGCGCCACGCATCTTATTATTTTTTCTAGCAACTATATTATACCTTTGTCTTATTTTTTTGCAGCATCAATGACTTACCCTCCAATATTCTCGTCGCCGGAATTAATATCGATACATTAAAAATGTTTGTCCATACCTTTTTTTTATATAAACAAAGATCTGGTGTTACTGAAATACCTTTTGATACGTCGGAAATGCATTCGTTCGCGCATCCGATATATCAAACGAGATCGGGCAGGCGGAATAATTTAGTACCTACTCGGCGATGGTGCGGCGAAGGCCATTGTACGAAAGTCAAATAACACGAACGCGGCCGCAACCCAGTACCGACCAATCTCGAAGTGTACCTGCTGTTGGTCGGAGCCGAGGAAGGGAGGGATGAGAGAGGATTTTGGTACAGGCCGACGAGAGCGAGCGGCTGTTATCTAGATTCTTGTAATCCGATCGCGAATCCAAACGAACGCGTGCATACACGCATGGCGAGCAAGACAGTTCGAATCGGGGATCGGGAGTGCACTCGCGGCGCGCGGGCAGGCACGTATTTCGATATCCGGGCGGTCACGAAACTAACGTATCGAACCGAGCAAAGAAACGGGGTGGGACCGAAAAACGAGTGCGAGAGGCCGGTCCAGGGGGGACGAACCGAAGGAAACGAGGATGGGGCGCGGGGAGGAGGAGGCAGCAGGCCCAACAATTACTCGACCACTGGCATTCGCACCGTAATCACCCTTAATTTACGACAGGGACGTCAGTCGCACTCGCGGCCGATCAGTAATTAAACTCGATCGGCAGAACAGTGTGGATTTCTTGGCAGAGAGCGTAGATACAACCCGTGCACACAGGGACTCTACGTTTCGCCGCAACTCTTCTTTTCCCATCGCTCTGATAAACTCCGAATGTGTCCTGCTGCATAATTTGAGGTTATTCAACGAATCTTGGGCCGAGTGTGGCTGAAAAAAACATTTTTTGTACCGATTTTTTTGTTTAAAAATTTTTTTTTCGGCTGAATCGATAGTTTTTGGTGGAATAATTAAAAGAGGATAATTAGTAAAGCGCTCGGTTAAATCGAAAAATAGTGAATTGTCTCTGAGCTGTATGTATGAAAAAGCGCGAAGACATTAGCTATTTCAGAGATAGAGCTACGGTATATTCTCAGCTACTGCTAATAATGTACGAGGCAGAGCCCTTTGTACTACGTCTTCCCTTTCATCGATCGCGTACAGAGCGCGAACTTGATTAACCGCTATTTGAGCAGGAGACCCCCGACGCTCAGTGAAGCTTTACGTCTCAAAGGAAACTTTGGCGCTAAACTCGCCATTGGCTGAATGCCATTAATATATTGCTTCGATGCCTTCCACAGAGAGGGTCGGAGTATTGAAGTTTATGAAAAAAAGATTGCTTGATGTTCGCCCGATGTGTCTAGGTTCCGTCTTTTTATTCCTTGAAATTTTCTTGCGCACGGAGACGCTATTATCCTTTTTTCGTTACGTAAAGCTGATTGCGGGCTTTGAAAGAGAGTATTCCATCAATGAAATATACGTATGATATTAATTTGAGATGAAAAAAATTTTTTTTGTCCTGTCTCGTTTGTTCCTGATACATTATAGATTGGCATGTCGATTCCTACGTTTGATGAATGATTCGATGAATCATCGTTTCGCGGAAAATCATCCGAATATCTGTACAATATGGAGAACTTTAAATAACGCACACGTAGGTTGTACGTTACGGAAAAAAATGAGCAATAGAGCCGAGTCGATTTTGCAGTCGGAAAATCCAGTGTGGTTTGCCGCGCCATCGGGCAAGGAGGCCAGTGTCGTAGTAATGAAACGTAAAAATGTCGTAAAAATTGTAAAACCAATATCAGAGAAGCTCGAAAGATATCTGGGTTCCAATGCCAGAAACTGCAGCGGCAGTACTACGGACGACTAGCGGTAATATGGAATAGAGAAAATGTGAAGAAAATATCGGGAATACGTATGTGAGTCGTCGGGGTAGTTCGGAGATAGAGAGAGCAAAGTCCAGCCCGAAAGACCAGAAACCGGGCATTTACCGTGGTGTGCATATTCCTCCCACCGTAGCCGAATGGGTCGTACGAAACCCTCATTCAGCCTGCTCAGCGCAAACCATGTCGCAGGATTTAAATTTTTCGAGCGTTCATATGAATTCTTTGGTACCGTTCGAACATGCGATTGACCTTAAAGCAGTGCACTACACATTTGAACAGAAAAAAGTTACATTGTTTCATACTTGTTCAAGATCGTCTCGAGTGGGGCATTGAAAGAGGTTGAAACTTTTTGACAAAATTGTATCAGTGGCGTGCGGTGTACGATCGTTTGATTCACGATCCTCTTAAGGACCCGACACTTTCCGGTCGACTAGTAGGAGGTCGTTATTCCGAGCTGGTCACTAGTGTAGATTGCCCGTTCACTACCACAATCGCCGGTGGACTCGCAGCCATAGGCCATAGAGCCGGAGAACCAATAAACTGGAAATACGAGAGTCGGAAGAGTGTGGAACGAGCGACGAGTGGAAGAGAACCTGGTAAAGAGTTCGCGATTCGTATCCTGCGAACAGGTACGACGATTCCGTGTGCAACGTTGACCGGAAACCGCTTTTCAAACCCCTCGGTTGGAACACTTAGGAATACTTTGATGATGAAAGTGCGAATGTAAGATTCTGTTGAAAATCGTTTTTTCCTTATTCACCTCATTCATTCAAATACATTTTTTCAAAAAAGATACGACATCGTACCGGCAATAGCAGCGCGAAAAAAATTGTTTTACGAGGCACGTGTTTAGCCTCTCAAAGTACGTAGGCGAACCATAGACCTACCGTAAGTTCTCGGCTTGTCCAGCTAAGACATAAAATACGGTTCCACAAACTCAACGGAGGCAGGAGATACGATATAATAGTGAAAATAGAGAGAGAGGGTTCATGTGAAGATGAGCTGTCTTCGATAATAGTCGAGATTAAATTTTATGGCGCGTTGCATTTCTTTATCCACAGACCGTCTTGAATTAGTTTATTCGCCAACTGGGTAATTGTCATTATAAAACAATAATATTTGCGTTCATTCAGAAGTAAACGCTCCACACCGCCGATTGCATGAAACGACAAACGAGGGTCCTCAAATATCCGAACGAGGCTCAGTTATTTGGGAATCGAGTTATCCTATATGGTTCTCCATATTTCAAACAAATCAAGTATTGGAATCTCCAATTTCGATGATACTCGATGAAACCGGTAACAATCGTTGATTCATCCTCGGGTTTGCCAGCACTCTCGATGTGTCGTACTCTAAACTCCAAACCAAGTATGTGGCAAAATCATACTCGTGATTACAACCACAAAGGTCTCGTTGTCGGTGTCGGACTACGCTTGGTGCGAGCATTTTCGTAAGCGTAATGGACGATGACTAAACATTCATCGCGAGGCTATCGCTCTGGCTCGTTTATAACCTCTCAGCATCGGTGCAATCTCGCGTTATAATATTGAAAGGGAGCTACGAGTGTGGTACCTTCAAAGGGCAGTGAATGGGAACGGGATTCGCCGCGTGGTCGGGCTGAAATCGTTGGACGACGAGCATTTCTAGCTAATCACGAGTCCCGACGGCGGTGGATGGTTATCGAAGTTTGGAAACCGCGACTTTCGCACCCGTAACTACTGGCAACATGTTTCATGCCCTTTCACCCTTTCTCATTCGCGTTTCCTGCGATCTGTTTCGGCTATATAGCTAACTTTTAGCTCCCTTTCATGCTTTACCCTTTCGCATACTGCGTCTGTGAGCTCGGATACTTCGACCAGGTTGGTCTCGCTTTCTCTCTGTGATCGCGCAGAAACCCGTGCAGCTTGCAACCCTCGTGACCCTTCTCCTTCATTATAGGGAATATACGTTTTGCTTTCCCTGACTAACGACTGTTTTCTCTCTTTCTCTATGTTTCGCTCACATTTTTTTTTTTCGTCTACCGTGCTACGTACGCGAAACCCCGGAGTTTCATTGCTGGGTATCAGGGTGGAACCGACCGTGGACCTCAAATTAATTCGGGACACGTGTAGTTTGCATGACAAACTGCTCGACCGGCTTTTCCGGGCCAACTAACAGGTACAGACGCTACCTGCTCGACCATTATTTGACCCCTCACGTACGCACGTCCCTTTTCCGGGGCGGGAGGGGGGTGTACGATTTTTCGATCACCGCGCCTCACAGATTTCGCGACCGTGCCATGTTTGGAGAAACATATTTCGGAATTCAAGAAGACATTTTACCACTCAATCTATTCCTTATCGATTTAATCGTGCAAATTTACGATATCAATGTCGAATTCGTGGCTCGAACTTGGGTTTAAGTATATCAAACTTATGGAGGACAAAATATTTTTCAAATTTTTTAATATAAGGTTTAATAATTCCATTGCTACGGATTAGCGTGTGTGTCAGATGGACACAATGTATATGTATACTTCCATGGATAAAACTCGCAAATGATCCTGGATGACGAGCCATTTTCAAACATGAGTTTTCGTTTCACCCAGAACCAAGAATAACTTTATCAATTTCGTATGCAGAATTTGGCATGGTATATGATGAAGTTCGATAAAATACATAGCATGAAATCGATTATCGATTCACGTTCGAATGTTCGCCATCATGAAAAGCCACGCTTTGCATCCATCAATTTTACTACGCTGAAATATTATTATTTTTTTATTTTCATGGGTACCATTTCGAAACTGTCCAAACGGCAATGCAACTATTACGAATGCTCGAAAATGAATCGATCAAAGGGTCATGCGCGGCAACCCAACGTTTTTACCGTTCATTGTTCAATCGTTGAGAAACAACGACATTTATCTCAACGTATTGGTCAAGTGCGAAACGATTGTTCGCGAAGGTTGCGAGTTGGCTGGATACTATGGTGTCCGGGTTTAAACAAGAAGTGAAAAACCGTGAACCAAGCGCGTCTTCTCGTTCGAAATAAAAGACGGAAGGAGAATGACTCCGCGCCTCGTCGACTCTGTGAGACGGAAAAAAAAAGAAAGAAATGATACAGAGAGGTCAGAAATTTTTACGGAGTCTGGTCTCGTTTCAAATCGCTGGTGGAAAAGACAATGTCTTTTCTTTTCCGTACGCGGAGAAGCGCGCGCGGGCGGGAGCGTCTTTATCTCCGCTTCTCTCGCTCGGATGAATTTTACCTCGCTTCGCAGCGCGAAAAGCAATCGTTCTCCTCTTCTTTCTTAATCCCGCTTTTCGCGTTGATCTCTCGCACTGCCCTATCTTTCAACTTCAAAGACGAATGCACCTCGTGCTTCTGATGTTTTAATAACAAAAATTAATTTTAGACATTAAATGAAATTCAATTGTTACAAAACCGATAATTTAATTTTCTCTTGTATTTTCTCTGTTTCAGGTGAGTATACGAATATTTTCCACTGGTACTCAATCCGGCCCGTGATACCCACTGAAGAATGCTAATTCGCAATGCAAGGTTGGTTCACAGATTTCCATCGTAATAATTCGTCGGTCTGCCAATAATTTTGTTTTCACACGCCGAAGTCTTTGTAATCAATGAAACATTTTTCGAATAGCGGGAAAATAAAATTGAATTTCAAATATTTACGTATACCAAAGAATTTTTTTCGTTGAAAAAACGAAACGCGAATGGCGTACACGAAATGCTTGAATGCGATGGCTTGTGATATGGCGTTGCGTATATGGATTTCATGGCTACTGTGCCGGGGTATTGTGCATCCGTGACGTACCTCGTTGTTAGTCCTTTTGTGCAATTCGTACGTAGGTGCGTACGCGTCACGAGGGCATGGAAGAGGGAGAGTGTTGCCCGGGATGCATACCAGCGTCGTTTGAACCAGACGTACAGCCGCATACTCAATGCATTGGTGTATATGCACTGGTGCATTGCACCCAATGTGTGCACGTATGCCGTGCGGCCACGCTAGTCGTAATAGAGACGCTCGCAGGGTTACTGCGAAAACTCTGCTATGACAGAATGTACCAGCAGCAGTTCCCCGTTTCCTCTCGTTAATTCAGTCTGTGCTGATGTTTGCTCGCGGGACGCGAGTCCCGGCTACCCTGAGCTCGTAAAGTTGCTCAGCTTTTCAGACATTCGGCACGTCATTCAGACTTGTGCAGTCGCGACCGTCGACGAGCTCGACGATATTCCCGACAACCGACAATTTTTTTTTCGTACTCCCGAAGGTTGACCCCATTTTTTTTTCCCGCGTTAATAAGTATTTGAAGCCACGAAAAATTCGAAATATCACGAGCAACGTATTTTCGCGGAGAGAGAACATCTGTGATGTTCGAACGTAGGTAGAAAGTCGAAATATTTTTGTGACTGAATTATAGTGGAGTACGTTAAATAATTTGGACAATGAATTGTGACGAGTTATCGGCGAATCGAAGATAGATTTGAAAGACGAGTAGAATGAGTCATCCGAAGGCAGGCGACAGCTCTGCGAGATCCTACTTTACGACTTGACTTTTTGGATAGAAATTTTATGCACTACATTGATACAGATTGTAGGTCGAAGAAAGATGTATCGGAAATTCGGGAACCGTGGGATCGATCGTCCCAGTTACATTTTTGTTCCGGAAGTTGATTTGATCGTGACCCGAGCTTGTGGAATACATTTATTCGTATGTATGAGAATGAATGGGGACATTTGAAAGGATGATATGTGCATGTTCGAGAAGAACCGAGTTCCGGGTCGCTTCTCGTAGAAACATTCTGGAAGTTGGCTGGTTACCGTGGGGGTCACACGGGGCATATTTATATTCGGAGCCTCGTGTGGGTTCGATGTTGAAAGGAGCAAAACCCGAGTGGTAATCGATGCGTAAATATATTCGATAAGGAGCAACATCGTCTTGTAATTGCGGAGTCGTGTCTTTCTTTCCGGTAATGTGTTTCCTTCGAATATGTGGAACATTGATACAGCGGTGAGTCACCATGTAGGGGGTGGTGCAATTTTTTTCGAACGAATTGTTTTACAATTTCTTTGTCTCGAACGAGTGTCCAACCTGTAAATTTCAAACCATTTTCATCCGATTTCATTTGAAATTCTTTTTTTAATTTAATGTAAAGCAAAAAAGGTGCTCATTTGTAAAGAATGCCGTCGATGTTGAATGTCTCTTGACTTCGCGGACACCCCATGACTAGAAATGTGTTGTGCGCACAGGGAAATAAAGATAGCACGGCGCGGTCGGGCTGTGGGTATATCGGTCCAACGTCTCGCGCCAGGACTTGCCGAGAGCGTTATCTTAACGGGGTCTCGTTTTCGTGCGCCGAGGAATACCCCGTATGGCTGTGGTCTCTTTCTCTCTATCTCTCTCTCGCTTCCCCTTACTTTTTCTTTCTCTTTTTCGTGATTTACCGATTGTGTATTTTTTAACGTGCATACCTCTTGAAATCTCGAGGCCCCTTTTTCGTGTCTCCGTCCCGTTTACTCGACAAATTGATCGAGTTTAGATGGTGGAAAGTCGTAAATGTAGTTCTACAAACGAGAGCAATTGAATTTTCAGGAATTTCATGGCAATGGAAGCATCAGTCACGTAATTATGGGAAAAAGTAAGTTCCGATCCAAATGTTTCCTCGTGACATTTCAATCGAACAGAACTTTTTCTACTTTCGACCAGAGGTACTCTGAATTAGACAATGGTGCGTCACATGAGCTTGGAATTATTTATTACAGGGAGTAAATATTAAAAGCCTAATCTTGACTGTTTTGATACTACCAGTCGCTGGAAGCCCGAATAAAAGCAGCCAATGTAATAATGTATAGGTAGGTACTAATAGAGGGTATTCATTTGGCTTGAGCATAACGTATATATCAGTCGAACAATTTCGAAGCATAGCCGATGCGGTCGCATATTTAGTCATCGGAATTACGCGTAGTTCCCATACGTCGAGTGCCTATGCATGCAATCGATTTTAAACACGTCAATCGGAAGTATGCGACGACGAGACACACACAGGACGGAAGAGGACGAGTACACCGCTGATAGAGGGTCGCATTACAATGGCGCGGTCGTGGCGTACAGGCTTTGTCGTTCATTAATTCGCAAATGCAATATTAATGGTAAGTAATCAGGCTGATTGTGTTTCTCGCTCGCTCCTTCTCTGTCGCCCTCGGTCTCATTCTCTCCGTAGCGCCACGCAAATCGCCCGAATCACCTATTACAATTACTAATTATTGCTGAACTGTCGGGCTCGTATAATACGACAGGGATTTATGTTTATTCGTGAAACGGTGGTCTGCGGCAGTTGTGGATTTCTCACTCCCTCAACGTATTATACTACGTTTTCCATAGACCGCTTGTCTCGATTAAACCACCAATTTAGCAAGCTTGGTAGTATCTATCCACGACTGGAGATATAATTCCATGCGATTCAACCGTCTGTATGAATTCGCATCTAATGTTTCGGGTTTGGGTTTCGCACGATGAATTTCTAATACTCAAATCTAGCCAAATTCCGCCTCATTAGCCTCTATAATATTCCGTTAATACTCTTCTTCGATGAGGATTCTGTCGCAATCGCCGTTTTCATGTAGCTTACCAGAGTTCTCTAATTCGCATTACTTCTAATTGCGAGGGAAACGACACTCCGGTGAAGTCCATTACAGTCGGACTTTTGACAGGCTCTCATTACCGTTTGTATAAGTTTCAACGTATGAACGGGTCTTTTGTATCATGTTCGGAGAGGTTCGGCGTCAAATGAAATTTGGGAATCACGCAATGTGACTGACACGTGGATTGTCGTGTCCAATGGTTATCCAAACGAAGAGAGGATATGGAAACAGCGCGATTACTGAGGCTCAACGAAAATTTCCAGCCAACGTCTCGCCGGTGTGTTGGCTGTTGGCCGGAGCATTAGCAGGCTCTGGAGCCTTTGGGTGGATGGAAGGGCCAGTGCAAAGCGAGAGTAGCGGAAATGTTATTGAACAGCGAGAGCTTTCCTCCATCTATAGCCCTGTGTGAGATTGGCGGCAGTGCCACTAATGAAGCGCGCTAGAGTGTGCGATACATCGAAGACCGCAAATCGACTAGCCGGACGATACAGAACCAGCAACGCCCGAGAGCCATGGCTCGAACGGTATTATCCTCGGCTATATGTTCCGGAACATTGAGGATATTTCAGTAGTTAGCGAGATGGAACCCAGAAGTAAATCCGCGCTGCATATGCGTCCGTGGCGGTTTTATGGTCTAAACTACCCTGTAGAAATTGGACAACCCAAAAGGGACCATATTGGGTGATTATACAATGCACTCGCGTTGGGCTTCGTATGCGCGCGTTTCTCCGTTTGCGGATATAATCGCCCATGTTTATATCTGTAATAAATCGATGCAGCCCCCGATTATATCGATCCTTTGTTTCGAAACGTCACAGGACTTATAACCGTGGAAAACGCGAACCTAAGCGCTCGGTTGTACACAGTCGTGCGGCATTCCCGAGCCATTCGCTCCAGGCCGGTCGGAGCTGCGGAGGAATTCGCGGTGCGCGCCACGGTCACGGTCATCCGGACCGTCGATGATTGTTCGCGTGGACAGCCACAACGATCAGACTGCTTCTATAGGGTGATGCGACTTGTCGGTGCGACGCACACACCAATCCCTTTGGATTCCGAAAATGCGAAGGCCACGGCCAGATATTGAAAATGCCTCAAGAGCTTCCGTAAGAACGACGGAAGAACTTTCTCCTTCTTCGGTATGTCGGCGGAAGCTTGACTCGAGAGAGGTCGACGACGGAACTACGAAGACGCTGGAAACTGAAGAGGAGAAGAGACCAAGAGGCGAAAACCCATCGTCGACGAAAGACAAAGAGAGAAAAATAACTTTTCCTATTATCTACACTACGGGTAGACCCTCTGATGTTGAGTCTTGTTGAAAACAGTGGAGATACGAATCGAACTCTCAACGTTTTTCAGATAGCTTCATAAATTCTGGGTGGCAACGCGACGTTTTTTCGCGTGCCGTATCGGTGCTCTTTGTCCAGGGGGACTCGCGAGACCATCGAAGATATGGATTATGCTGAGGTCGTTTAGCTGGCGCGACGGTGATGACTCCTTTTCAGATCCACCACTGCCAGTATGGAATGCAGACTTCTCTGCGTAAAGCGCAGGTCGTGGGTTGAGGGCCAACGGACGAGATGCTGAACGCGCAGGGGATACCCCATGTATGGGCATATATGTATACAGCCTTCTGTTCCGAGCCGGAACCCTCAATGAGTTCGACAGAGACAGAGAGGCGACGGGGGAAAACGGTAACCGCTATTAACCCTCGGCGGCTCGATACTCCTCCACGCCGCACCGCATCCTTTATGCACACATTCCCCGAACCTGACTCCAGTTACGAGCCTACACGAAATTGCGAAGCCACGCTAAACGGACGTGAACTTAATTACAGTTATAACCGTATCGGGCGACAATCATAATAAACGACTTGCCCGTTTCCGTGCGGCTTGTGGTGGGGACTTCCGAACATGCCGCGTGCGATGCTTGACACACGCTACTTTTCGGACCAGGAGAGCTGTCAAATATGTATGCGACAATCCTCTTCGGATATTTTACAACGACGAGGTGAACGAAAAAAAGTATGTTGGACGCTGGTGGTCAAAGGAAACTTTGTTTAACTTAATGCATGTGCCGATACGATGGTACAATTAATCCGTGGTAAAGTACATACGAGTACATTGTTTTATCAAAAGCTTATTGTTTGCCGTCGTTTGATCCGGTGGTGTCGATTCGAGAATAGCTGTACCACGGACACGAGATTCTGTAAGCCGGGTTCCGATGTTCGGTCGGTGAATGCTGTGTGCCGTGCAAAGCTATGCCGGTGGCCCTTTAGTTACCTGGTTGTGACATGTGCCGACGCTCTTGTTCATGATGACGGCCTTTGATCGCTTCCCACACGTATTGCAACCAGTCCCTGTCCGTTACCGACGGCTCGCTACCGGCCCACCGAGCTTATACATCAGTTTGATTCCGTGCGATTGAGCCATAGGATTGTGAATTCGCAACCGGAACTGCAGGTTCACTGGGATCTCCATCACGACTGTTAAACCCGGGCCAACATTTCAACTTGTCAATGTCATTGATGCTCATTGTTCCTTTCGTCAAACTCTCACTTTGGAAGTCGGAAGTGTTATAACGCGTGTTGTTGAGAGCTTTGAATGCACGGACCACATTTGAAAGCTATGATCGACCGTCAAGTGAACTCATGAAAGAAGAAACGAGGGATATTCAAAGTTGAGAATAAATATTGTTCTGGTAATTTCCCACGTTTTATGGACCTGTCGACAAAAAAGGACGACGTGTGCGAACGATTTTGACTTTTACATAAGTCTTTGGCCTATGAAATTAGCTCAGGTCTGGTCACAGTATTTAAAATTTAAACTTGGTCTTTCGAGCAGTTGAGAAGATTGTTAATGTACGTACCAGTTATATCGAAGCAATACGCGTTCACGAGGGTCAGTAGCGATGATGAAATTAATTTAGATTATACATGAATGCCCGTTATATATATATATATATCTGGTCATGGGTATTCGAGTAATGTTAGAACGAATGGTTCCGTTAAATAGTCAGCGGTTAATTTCTTATTCACTCGGCAGTTACAGCGAGTTCCTTTTCCTTCTCGCTCCGACGATAGTCGCGAGAGCTCCACCCACGTCTCTTCCCGGTTTTACCATTTAGCTCTTATTTCTTCCTTCTCCGTTGTTCGTCGGGTCTCTCGCTTCAGCTCGGCTCAGAGCTCCGCTTGTCTCGATGGGTTTGCATCGAGATTACAATGCCGGGATGAAGTAGGCCACGCCCGGAGAAATTCGAAACTTGCCTTTGCCCGCTTCTGCTCCTGCCGGTGCTGAACCGAACAAGTGCGGGGCGGCTGCAGCGGCGCCGAAGAGGTACCGCACAGTTAGTGCGGCAGTTTCCTTCACGCTTGCCCGATTTTCTCACTGCTGCTGCCTCTGCCTTCAGGCTCGGCGGAGTCGAAGCCTCCGTAGAAGCGCCGAACTTTCGCCAAATCGGACAGGTACGTACGATGCCGAAACAACCGGAGTCGAGCCCGATCTAGCCAAGTGTTTGAACCTCGCTTCCCCTCGCCTTGACTCTGCGTTTACGCGGATGATGGGATAATTTTCTCGCTAGCGTGAAATTTTTCATAGTTCCGGTAACGTTGGTTTTTTTCTTTTTTCTTTTGATTGTTCTGATCTTGGGTCACTTGGCAGTTACGAGAATTCTTCAATTGCACGGTATTTTGCTCTGGCAGCTTCCCGGTTGGCAGCCAAGGTCATTTCGCCACCAGCTAGTACGAAGCACCAGTTACCATCGGACCGACGTGGATATAGCGAGGCAGTGCGGTTTCGCGCACCATATGTTTTCCAATGTCGTCCGTGAGCCCGGAGGCTCTGAAATTTCTTCAGGGACATGTACACCCATTAACTGACCGACCATGGCACGCTGTGCGCACATAATTCCAAATGTTATTCATGGACGAAAAAACAAGCGAAAAGAATAGGAAAATATGCGTCGAGAATACGCAAATGCGGGGTGGTGAGAGATGCTCTCATTCCCAAAAGCGCTGGGTGAGAAATTATCAGTTTTATGTTTTTTTTTTTATTTCGCGAAAGTAGCGGCTTGCCCGTCGCGGGTTCAGTTTTTCGCTTCGGGTAATATGCAACTTTTTCACCCGTGCTGCTTTTGCGGTTGTAGTTATAGAGGACGAAAACTGTTGTCCTGTGTATGGTATTTGTCTGGCTTTTTCTGACACGTTCACTCCACCTCTGCACTTTTCGTTACTTTCTCGCACGGTGCAGCTTCGGCCAGTTCTGCACGAGTCTCTGGCTTACCGTCGTTTCGCTCCTCCACCGGTTTGCTATATTCACTGTGAGTGCTGTGCCCCGGCACATACGCGAAACAAAGCGGTCGGTGGCCCGGACGCCGGAAAGGTCCGGATGGCTTGGCTATTCCATCGAGTTAATTCCTTTATAATCCGCGCGAGAAAGTTTCCGCAAACCGTGAACGAGGCAGCCGGGTATGACGCAGTTCTCCGAGATATCCCGGTTTCTAACGAAATTTATTAACGAAATTAGGGAAATTAGCGGTCATGCAAACGAGCCCCGCACGTTATGCGTCGCTGATTTTTTAATTCCATAAATACATATTCGTATATATATATTTTTTTGTTTTCGTTCACCGTCCGAGCTTTTCCGTTTTGTTCTACGGCGCCAGGTCGCGAGGGGAGGAGCCTACGATTAATGTTCTTTGGTAATTTCACGTTGGTTCAAGCATTTGGTATCTCCCATTCTACAAAAGCAAACATTCGGCGCCGGTGCCGACAGAGTGTCTGACAAATAATGGAATTATTGTTCTCGTGGTTTGCTGAATTCAATCAATCATGCGTTACCGTTTTTTATCTATCGCAAATAGAAAAATCATTACTGATTCATTTTCGAAGTAGTCGTAAAAAAACGTTCTTAAAGAACATCAAACAAGACGAGTCACACGGTTGGACTAACCGATTTAATCTTCATAGAACTGCGATTTTTTTAGTTCATTCATTGTGCCGATCGAAACTCTCAAATTTTAAACATTGGTCGGAAATATTTTTACCTGGTAAACGTTTATGTTTTACTACTCATTACAATATTGAACTCCATACGAATTTCCGTTTACAAATGCATAAGTAAATACACCGTCGATACTCATATATGATTAAAAAATGGCAGTTTTTTCGTTAATTACTTCAAGGGTTCGGCCGACCGAATTATGTTTGCATAACTGATGATATTTTAGGACTAACGAACGAAATGTAAAGTAGCTCGTGTTTAGTAACTTTCGTTGCTCTCAGACACACATTTTATCCTCCCCTTCGATTCATATTTGCGGATCCCTGAGAGCAGCGCCCGCACCAACTCTATTTCATACCCTTTTATAAATAGACCGACGAAAGGTACATCTGCGGTTGGCAAACACGGAAAGAGAGACGGAGTATTGTGCGAGCTTTTGGGCATACTGCCGAAATAAAGAAAGGCGGGAGAGAAGTAGGAGTGGAAAAACTAACACCGCCAGCGGGAGTTGTGGCAGCAACATGCCACCATCATTCCCAGTCATCCATTGTGCCGAGTCACTCCGATTTAATTGACACACAGACACGCTTCCCCTGCCGTATTGCGGTGTCCGTGCAAACCCCAGCACTGCGTTTAGGCCTAGTATTATACCATAAATGTATATAGGTATACAGGAAGCTTCTGCTACATTTTTACGAGATGGACCTTGCCATTATTTGGATCCGCATGCATCACGGTAATGGAAAAATCGTTGATCGTAAGCAATATTTTCCTCTTGTACACGGGGCTGTCTGTGGCGTTATCATAATGGAAACCGGAATGATGTAGTCGACACTCGAATTTTTACACTATCCGTAATATTTTTGGTGAAAATCTCACGAAAACGTATGACTGTGGCAGTAATCTTGGATGGCATTGACTCCTTGCCTTGGTTTAGTCGATTATACAAGCACTGAGATACGACCGTGTTGATTTAAATATTTCAACTGAAATATGAATTTCTCAATGCCAAGGAATGCATTCAGCTAAAAACGACCCTGCGGTAAAACATAAGCTTGCTTTGAATTTTAAACTTTTGGTGGTACACAGAGTGTAACGGATACTAAAACATCGTGGCCTCTTGCACGACCAGTCGCATAGGAGAGCAGTACACCAAACAGTTGTCAAGTTATGCAAAAATCCGAAGAGAAGAGAAAGGATTTTGAATACAGCTACGTCGTCCATCACGGACTGGCGAGTTTAGTAGCAACAGAAAATCGGATGGATGAGAGCGAGTGCATCCAACTGAACACGCGGACGACGTCTCGAAGACGCTCGCGATCCTCGTCGTTGTCCCGGAGATCGCAGAAGCTGCCACGGAGCCCAGTGCAAATGTTCATCATTGCGTGCCAAGGCCCAGCGAGAGGAGAGAAAAAAATGTGGGCGGAATCTCTTTTCGTTCGGGGATGCGGCACACGAGGCCGTTTGCATTAATTTGAATGGGAATTGCCGAGGCTCTTCTTCGCGACGTCCTGTGTGTTCCTCCGCCAACGTGGGACCGCGCATCGCTCCGCTCATTCCCTTCAACAATTCACCACTTTTCGCTGTTTGTTATCCAGTCGAGGAAGTTCTCCGAGCGCAGACTGAACAAACGAGAACGGGAGCACAGAGATAGAGAGCTCGCCCGGTCGTTTCCGGTTGGTGCACCTTATACCCATAAGCAGGCTGGCGTAATACCGCACCCCTTTCCGAGATCTCCAGTCATCTCTAATTGAACCATGTACCAAGAATACCGGGCCGAAATTCGAACGCGACCGCCAAACTTTCGTGGAAAATGGAATACGAGATTGATATCATTAACCGAAAGAAAATAACCGTTTATATCCCTCGACACTTTGAAAATTGCGATTCAAACAAGAATCAAGCTCGAACGGGCCCCTCCTAATTGATTGAGGATTTTTCGTAAGTGAAAGAGGTCTTCGCCCCCCCCCCCTCTGCAGCAAAGGTACGAGGAAATTGAAGGGAAAGGGCTATCCACCGCAATCTCGATGGAGAGCTGGACCCGGGATGTTGGTGACGGTGCAGCGGAAAGCAGCAGCGACGGGGTTAATAGGAGCCGAGTCGTCAGTGCCAGCGGCACATTCCGCTAAATCAAAAGCAGAGTGCTCCCCTGGCTCCCGCTGGCTATGTATGGCAAGTTGGTCGCTATCCCTCACTCGGTATGGTGCAAGCCGACGTTGTCCCGGACGCTGACTCCAGGATAGAGGCAAGTGCTGGATGCAGGCGCGTCGGACATTCGTCGGCCTGGGTACGCGAGCCAGCGATAGCAGCTTCGACGGTTTCGACTCCCCCACTCTCGCGTCGTTTGCGAGGTCCGCAGCAGTACGGACTACTGGGCCACGGGTGATTTAACTCCGTGAGGACCGGCAGAGTCTCCGTGTGTACACGAGGACAGGTGATCCGAAGCCAATTGTCGAGGCCTCCGTGTGAGTTAACTCTGGCGAGTTGGGAGTCCGATGATGATGATAAATGACAATCGGTGCAATGTTGCTCGAAGGGACGGGATTGGGAGAAACCGAGAATAAATTGAAATGATTGGGTTACACCGAACTTCATTGATGATCGCATCCGACCTGATCCGTCTGAAAATCGAAACGCAAGTTCGAAACGCTTTGTAAGTTTGCACATCCGCCAGAACCGAGTCAAACCGGATGGATTCCAATCCTGGCAGCGAAGGAACAGAGCCGAGCACGCTTCAACTGCAATTGCCTCGAAGCGATAGCCATTTGCTATTTTGAAGGAAGAAAAAACAAGCCGATAAATTGACGTCGTAGGAGAGATGGTTTTTGTGGAAAGTGGTTGCTTGTGGCGGGAGAAGAGGCAAACGCGGCATCGAGTTTGCATAAAATATTCGGCCGCATCAAGTACCGGAGCGGACTGGGAGGAAGATGAAGAAAAATACAGTGGCGGATGAAATATCGACGGTGGATGAAGAAACCTGGTACATGGGAAAATCTATGAAATCACATATGTACATAACGTGTCAGAAATGACGATAATAGTCATTCATTGGTTGTTTGTACGCGCGCGGCAAGCGCGGGGACACACCTCTTGGCCCCCCAGGGATTCTCGAGTGTCACAGCGATGAAACGAATAACCCCTCGGTTGACCATAAAGGTCTATGTTAATTGCCAGCTTATAATATATCGCCGATCTCATGCTCCTTCTCGATGCGTGCAAGCGTATTAAAACAAACGAAGGCTTCGTGGTGAAGTATATTGTACGTATAATATGCCATGGGATACCGCGATACGGACAGCGACCCGCTGTTGCAGTAGTGGTAGTACGAGCCGAGAGATAACAACGCACCGACCAAGCGCATATTAATTCTGATCGCTCGGACCCGGTATAGGCGCACACCGGAGCATGGGGCGATATCTTACGGTACGCGTCGGGGTAGGAAAAATAAGAGAAGAGCGAAGCAAGACGGAGGGAGAGTGTGAGATAGGACGAGCGGCGAGCCGCAGGCTTGCTGTTGTTGCTTCAGTCTCACTGTACTCTTTTCCTTCATCTCATCCAGCCATGCCAGGCATTAATGAGCGTTCTAATTAAAACAGCGGCTAATGAGAATATATTAGAACGATGTTGCCGGGTTTTACACGGACAGGAGGTCCGTCTCACTGGTCGTACGATCATCAACCGTGGTAACCACGTGCCCCCTGGCACACTGCGCGAATGTGTCTATTACGCTCGTGATGCTGATATCTCTTGGATACAGGGAAACCCTCCGGGAGTGTGCAATTTCAACGTTGAAGTGGTCAACCGTCCTTGATGAGAAGGATCGATGTTGTCGTCGACTATCAAAGTCACGTCAATCACAGCCTTGTTTTGCTTAAATTGATGAAAGTGTGTACAACGTTGCGTTTGAGCGGAGATCAGCGGGGATGATGGTTCGCTATCAGCAGCAGTGCAATATTTATCTCACTTTCTCAAGTATAAGAGTTCACGAGCGGAAATATTTTTTTTTTTGTTTTTGTCTTTTAATTGAGTTTCTTGGATACTTCGTCAGTTCTTTCCATTAACTCATGAATAAGTAGAAGTCGAAAATTGTGGGGAACA
This sequence comes from Sussaba pulchella, assembly GCA_963971145.1. Classification (NCBI taxonomy): domain Eukaryota; kingdom Metazoa; phylum Arthropoda; class Insecta; order Hymenoptera; family Ichneumonidae; genus Sussaba; species Sussaba pulchella. The sequence continues at coordinate 1,123,243 of OZ020175.1, read as the reverse complement.
TTGATTATAGCAAGACGTCGAAACTTTCAAGCCTCTCTGACTGAGTGCTTTGATTACTGTATAGAACTTCGAAGACACGGTCGACGACCCTGACGATTCTGTTCGAAGAAACGGACAGTCTCCTAATATACTTTGTACCCCCTTCAGTCGGGACCCCGGGCAAACCTCTAAAACCGAGAATCTCGATGGCGAAGAAGATTGATAGTCTCCGAACCGAAGAAGGAGGACCGCTCGTCCGAACGACCGTGGGCATCGGTAGCATCAACAGCGACGGGACGCGGCGTTTCTTGCTCACGCGCAAACGTCCATCCCGTCCAACTTTCGTTCGACGAACGGTGTAATGGTCCCTCCTTCGGGTAAATCGATAAAATTAAATTTGCACGATTAATCATCGACTTTTTCAGCTTCTAATTCACGAATCCGCAATCATTTACCCACCTATCGCACCAATCAATTAATCGTGAAATCAGTTGTGCACCTGGTTTTTATGTCGAAATTCTCGGGATGCGTCGTGGAATGTCATAGCAACGAGATTTTACGAATATACATAAGTATGTACATATAGACGCCATATACCGCGTATGTATGCACGTTGAGCGCGCATCGACCAATCAAGTTAATGCTCACGCAGTGGGGACGTGTATTCGGTGTCAGCCCCGCTCGAATTCGCTCGTTTGCGATCGTAACGCGACAGCCACTTTATTACGATTCAACCGGTACGTAGAGGGCCCAAACCTTCGCCGTTATAACTGAATATCCCGGAGATCCGGGGCCACCTCTTCTCGCACGTACATTCCCGCTCGGAGTAATTTCTTGCCATTCTCGCCTACCGCATCCATGTCGTCGGCGCGCAGCTTCCCTCCCCTTCCCATGTATACAAACGCGTGCAGGCCATCGTACGTCGTTGTGCAAACATTTTTTGGGCTGCGCACCGAACTTGGAAAAGAAAAATTCGTCCGCGAGCCTCATACTTTCTTTGGGCCCACGTCATTTCGTAATGAAGTCACGCGATATTCAACGGCGCGCGGCACGCGGTGGCCAAGGCTTCGTCGGCATACGCTATGCTACACCCGAGCGCTACTTGTTCCGCGGACGAGAAAGACGGCGGAGGGAGGTAAAGAAGTGCATAAGAAATAATATAATGAATACTCACCGGTAACGTCGCCGCGCGAGCCAGCCACACGAAGGAAAGGTGTCCCCCGCTGTTCGCTTCCCGCTGACAATTCTAGCCTCTTTCTCTCTCTTTCTCGCTCACGGCCGAGACTTCGGCCGGTCCACGAACGAACCAGCTAGTAAATATTATTCCCGTGTGCTTGCAACGTGTCGCTGCTTAGCTCGCACACGGACAACCATATCCTTGGTGGCAAACGAGTATTTTTCTTGTTCTTTTTCCTCTTCGCGCGTATCGCCTATAAACAAATATAATAGTGTACTTTACGAGGATCTCGACCGGCTTCATCGCCCCATTAAGCTTTCGCATTATCGAACGAATTTGCTTGTCTCGACGATACACGATGCTATATTCCCGAGTGAAGAAAAAATATATATGTAGGGTACTTGAAGAATTTGACATATATATATATACTGTATACAGAGTGTATGCAATAAATAGACTATTCATATCAATACATTGAATTGGTATTTCATTAAATTTTTTCTTGTATAAATAACAGTAATAGCAATAATTACAATGTAATGATAACTATTATTAATTACAACTATTATTTAACCAATAATTTATGTACGAATTGTACTAAGACGGTTCGTATTTTTCATTGGGACTTGACGCCCCCATTAATGATCGATTAGTGTTTTTGAACAAATATCGAATTCATAGTCCGGGCATAAGCACATCGACGCTTCCCGGCAATGGCGGACGACAGCCGAGAGCATCTCCACTTACTTGCATACACGACCCCCGCTGTTTGGCGCATTAACGCAGAACGCCGATTGCAGACTGCGTGCTAGACCGAAATCGTTGCGCGTACTTGAATCAAGTTCGTTGTGCATTCGTTGATCTGTACGCTCATAACCCACGTGAGTTGTTAGGTTATTATCATTTTGTAATTTTTTTTTATACGACAAAGAAACTGTAAAATTGGAGTTCACAAATTGTTTGGTTGGGTCTAGGGAAGGTTGAGATCGTACACGGTAATGTCCGCGTAGCGTAGTAGGGTTGCGCATGCGTGGGCATTTTGGTCAACTAGTCGAGACCGATCAGTATCAGACCGATAAAAAGCATATTAATTTGCAACGCGTATCGAAGAATCAATTGATAGAATTGAAAAAAATTTGTTCCATAATCTGGATATACTGACAAGTTCGCTTTTCGGTAACGGCGGGCACGAAAGAAAAAATTCCACAAAAAAAGCGATAATTCGACGGTCGGCCATTGTTACAACATCGCGGCTGTCTCGCGCGTTGCCGTTGAACGCGAGCTCGATCGAAATCGCTGCGCGTATTTAAAATCGACTTCGTTGTGCATTTGTTGACTCTCACGATCATCAACTTCGACCGCGTATGAGTTATTACGATTTTATACTTTTTTCTATGCGATAACGAAATTCGACGTAAGATCGGAATTAGTGAATTGTTGAACAAAGAGCTGCGCATGCGCTACCATTTTGACCATGTAATCGCGACTAATCGTCCCCCCGAGATGCAACGCTTCATACAACTATTACAATTTTCTGTCTTCCTTGTATTCGTAAGTGAGACCAAAGAAGCGTATTAATTTTCGTCGCGTATCGAATAATCAATTATTGAAATCAAAACAAATTGATTCATAATCCCTGTATAAAAATAACTTTGTTTTTCGGTAACAGCAGACGTGAAAAATTTTTCTTTTTTTAAATATCGCGACTATCGATGGTTGGCCTCGATATCGTCGAATCATCCACATCCGTGAAATAACCAGCTCTGCTGTGTATTCGTTGTCTCGTCCGATCGGCCACCAGCGTCGCGACTTTCATTATTTCGTACTTTTTCAATACGACGAAATATAACGAAATTCTTCATCAGAGTCTAATTAGCGAATTGTGTTAGGATGGATTTGGAGACGGTTGAATTTCCATGTCGTTCGTCCGCGTAGCAACACGGAATCGCGCATGCGCAGACATTTTCTCCAACTAATTTGAGGAGCGTTGGAGCCGCCCCCCCCCTTCCCGATAGACGCGTCGCGAAACTCACACGGAATTTTTCTTCTCCCAGTGGTAAATGAATGAGGTAAGGAACGTATTAATTTCCATCGAATATCGTTCTTTTCCGAGTCCAACAATCAAACAAACGCCGAAAAACTGTCGGAGACGTGGAGGACTCGGAGGGTCAATTAATGTCGATCGGGCGACAGTTAATGCAAGGGTTGGCCGCCATTATTCATTTTCGATTTTCGCGTCGCCCACCGGGTTAGGAACAGCCGAATGCATTTTCGCGTAACATCGAATGGCGTATGGTTGTCGATGCCAGTTTCGAGTGGTTTGTACAGTTTATCGATCGATATAAATGGCAATAACGAATTATGAGTATGAGAGCTAGCGGGGAAAGATAATGAAATATTATAGACATAAAAATTGAGTCAATAAAAGCCCAAAAAGTTATTATAAAAAATGGAACATAAAAAAATATTTAACAAAATAAATGAAGAGATAAAGAAAAATAAAGTTAAAACGTTTACAGCTTCTAACGGCTTCAGTATTTTCGAATAACGCGAATATTGCAATATTATTGTTCGAGTATCGAGATAATGGGGATTGCTGCATACGTTACCGCGAATGCCTGAAATACGCGACTATTCCGAACATAATTCGATAAAACGCGAGTATAGATATAGTTTTCCGGTCTGCGATTCGAGTTATCGAAATTTCAACCGAACAACGCGATTGTCCGACATTTCGTTGAATTACGCGAGTGGCGAAGCTCGGAGCAACGCGAGTGTAGGAATACATTTACTGGATTTCGCGGGTGACCTATGGTTGACCTTGACCGGCGTAGCGACTGGCGGAACAGCTGTTTTCACAGTTCTCGTAGACGACCGCGGTACGGGTTCCAGCACTTGGACAATGAGGTAAGAGTCACGCGTGTTTACACGCTGGCCCTATTCCTTAGCGATGTTTTTTTCACGATCCATTGCTACGTGTTATACGTGTAATTAATAAAGGGTGATTTTTTAAGAGCTTGAGAACTTTTTAAAAAAAAAAAACGCATAAAATTTGCAAAATCTCATCGGTTCTTTATTTGAAACGTTAGATTGGTCCATGACATTTACTTTTTGAAGATAATTTCATTTAAATGTTGACCGCGGCTGCGTCTTAGGTGGTCCATTCGGAAAGTCCAATTTTGGGCAACTTTTTCGAGCATTTCGGCCGGAATAGCCCGAATTTCTTCGGAAATGTTGTCTTCCAAAGCTGGAATAGTTGCTGGCTTATTTCTGTAGACTTTAGACTTGACGTAGCCCCACAAAAAATAGTCTAAAGGCGTCAAATCGCATGATCTTGGTGGCCAACTTACCGGTCCATTTCTTGAGATGAATTGTTCTCCGAAGTTTTCCCTCAAAATGGCCATAGAATCGCGAGCTGTGTGGCATGTAGCGCCATCTTGTTGAAACCACATGTCAACCAAGTTCAGTTCTTCCATTTTTGGCAACAAAAAGTTTGTTAGCATGGAACGATAGCGATCGCCATTCACCGTAACGTTACCACCTAAGACGCAGCCGCGGTCAAAATTTAAATGAAATTATCTTCAAAAAGTAAATGTCATGGACCAATCTAACGTTTCAAATAAAGAACCGATGAGATTTTGCAAATTTTATGCGTTTTTTTTTTTTTTAAAGTTCTCAAGCTCTTAAAAAATCACCCTTTATATAAGTTGATTATACTATTATAATCAATTGATAAATATAAACGATATGAGATACAAAAAATTAACACTATTATTATTAATCGTAATAATATCAATTAATCTGTTCTAATAATCAATTAAGCATTTCTACATGTATGCATATGGGGCAAAATTTTCCAATTCACCGAACTAAAACCCTCCTATCCTCCGATATGGACGATGATTTTTTTTTAGTTTCCTTTGGATCCTACGACCTCACTAATTTTTTTTTAGATTTTTTAGACCCCTCCATCCCCTCCCCTCCCCCACCATATTATTTTTATCATGAGGTGACTGCTATTTGCCCCCTTTTTATTTGGATGAAATTTTTTTCCCGGATACTCTATTGAAATTGAAGAAGTTTTTTCATAAAATTGGAGTGGGCAGCGGGTTCTTAATATTTTTATTAATTTTTTTGAAATTTTGCAAAAATTCGAGTTCGTCCGAAATTTGAATATATGATAATGGTTTTCCATCTACAAAAAGAAAAAAAAATGAAATCTATCCTGCAAAAAATCGATATTCCGATTATTTCGATAGAAAATCGATAAGAACTAGGAGTTACCTCCCGATGATAGCAACAATTAATTAATTCGCAAAAATCGATTTTCTATCGAAATATCGATTTTTTTGCAAGATAGATTTCATTTTTCTATTCTTTTTTGAGGCGAGAAATTATTATCATATATTCAAATTTCCGAAAAATTTGAATTTTTGCAAAATTTCAAAAAAATAAATCAAAATATTAGGAACCCGCTGCACACTCCAATTTTATGAAAAACGTTCTTCAATTTCAATAGAGTATCCGGGAAAAAAGTTTCATCCAAATAAAAAGGGGTGAAATCGCAGTTACCTCTTGATAAAAATAAAATGATGGGGGGAGGGGAGGGAAATGAGGGGTCCAAAAAATCTTTAAAAAAATTAATGAGGTCGTAGGATCCAAAGGATACTAAAAAAAAATCATCGTCCACATGGGGAAATAGGAGGGTTTCAGTTCGGTGAATTGGGAAATTTTGCCCCATGTATAAAAAACCTGATTGAATCTTATAATTATTTTAATTTCATTCTTCACTGTGATAATAGTAAAATCACTAATTTATTTAAATTTGTGTTAATCTCCGCATATATACATCGACGTAGCTTGGGCTTTCAAAACTTCTATGATCCACATGAAATTCCTGTCTATTCAAAATAAAAACATTGTTCGGTTTCTACGACGCTAACTCGTACTCCGTTTGAAACATACATCTTACCGAAGACAAAGCTCGTTGAGTGAAACGCGATCGCGTTCGACGTTCACGCAAACAAGATGAAAGAAAAGACGACGAGTGCTAGAAGCTGGTTCTACCGGATGGCGCCATCTGCGCAACTCTCTTTGCGTCATTATCTGTATATCCAATTGACCCAGTCCCTCCCTCTCACATACTCACCCGCATCCTTTCCTCGATTCGTCCTAAGCCATATCCTCTCTTCGTACGATTCTACGGTACGGGCTCTTGTTCCGCTCTACTTTACTCATTTCAATCAACCATTTTTCTGCTCTCACTCGACTCTATTCCTCTCATTCCTCTGTCGTTCGCGATCCTCCGTGTCTCGTCCAGACTCGAACGGAAATTATTCGGTATCACTTTTTTTTTCATCCTCGACGATCAATGTACGACTGCAGTCGAAGAACAAAATTTTGAAAAAGATATTTATTATTAGTTCTACTCGATTTATAATATTGCAGCTTGATAGAAGATTATTTATGGCTCGGAATCGATTTGAAAAATAATAATTCAATTGTCATAACGACGACAAAGTTAATTGCAATGATAAAAAAATTGCGCGTGTGGAATTATATAATTAACTAATGACTCGGACGTTTAATTGGTTCACAATTGTTCAACTATTATTGCTGACATCGATGTCCAAACTAATGGTCCCCTTAATCGATTGAACTGGTTCGCGAAGTCGTAGGTGAAGGCGACGTCCCATTGGAGAACTATTCGATAAACAGTCGCAATGGGAATTCGCGAAACGCATTGTATCGTTCGACTATAGAGCGGTAATATAATAGCAAAGCCATGGAAATTCTCAACTTTGGGTAGTACGGAGTTTAACGGTGACGCCGCTTACGAACTTTCACGTCGAAATCCACAGAAGGGATTCCCCGTCGGGTGGGAACGTTTGTGACATTTGTTGCTGCGAAATCGTCGTGATGCCTTGTAGCGACTCACTCGAGGCGATATACCGATGTACATGGTTTTCAAATTCAGAGTCGACTAACACTTGTCACGTACACCGCGGACTTTTATTGCCTCGATCTACGGCTGCGAAAGACTCTCATTTACGAACATTTCAACCGAGATTTTCAGCATTTCAACGAGATCGCCAATTGAGGACGGAAAGTTCATTACTGGGCTTACCTGGGGGTATTTTATTTCGGGTCTTATCACGAATAATTACTTACCATGCTTTTTTGTTTTATTTAGTAGATCGAAAAATTAAAAAATTATTGGAATAGATGTTTTTTGCTTCCTCATAGAGGAAGCTTTGTTTTTGTGAACATTTTTTTTTTCGAGATGTTCGTGAAAACGTGTTCAGAATGTCCCAAAACATCTAAAAGTCACATTCAGAAAAAATGCCCAGATGTATGTGTGTGTGTGTGTGTGTGTGTGTGTGTGTGTGTGTGTGTGTGTGTGTGTGTGTGTGTGTGTGTGTGTGTGTGTGTGTGTGTGTGTGTGTGTGTGTGTGTGTGTGTGTGTGTGTGTGTATGTATGTATGTTTGTAGCAGTGGTTTAACGTTCATAACTTGAGAACGGCTTGAGATATCAAGCTGAAACTTATCACACATGTGAAGGGTTCCAGGCGCCATGCTGGATTCAATTTTCGGAAAAATCCATGCAGTTATTTTGTTTTTACGTGATTTCAAAATTCTTCAAAAATCGATTTTTTTTCTCTAGCTCGCACAATTTTCGAGATATTGCGCTCAATTTCAGTCGAATGTTGCACTCCTTTAGAGCGATGATTGGTACTGAATTTGAGCGAAATCCATGCAGTGCTTTTGTTTTTAGAGAATTTTGAAATTGGTTAAAAAGTGTCGTGCGCACTCTAGCTTGCGCAATTTTCGGGATATCCGGCTAAAATTTGCTAAAAAGTCGCACTATTATCGGCAGATGTTTCGTATTAAATTTGGGGAAAATCCATGGAGCCATGGATGCATGGATATTTCATGTCGTTTTGAAATTTTCAAAAATCGACGTGCGCGCTTTAGCTTCCACAATTTTCGAGATATTTTCTTTTCATAAATGGGTTGGGTTATCGCAGATTGTTGATGTCAGTGATGAAATGTTGACCAACGGTCACTCGGGCAGCGGGGGACCCCACACTGTTTCGGCATTACAATTTGCGTTACACTTTCAGAATTGATGGAAGTAATTCAAGTCCTTTTTGTAGATAAGTCGAATATTTTTCAAATTTTCATCTTTCTACTTTCAAATGGATGTACATTTTGAACTGGGTACTATCGTGACGATTTATACCTTAAAGTATAGTATTTTAACAATAAATACCTGAAATACTTAAATGAAATTTTGAAATTTGTACGAGTGATCAATATTTTTGTTAAAAAAAAGTAACTTTTTCGCAATTTTTTTCAAAGTTTTTTTTCTACCGTTTTGAAAAATTATTATTTTAGAAAAAAAATCAACTGCTTTTAAGTATTGAGAACTGAAAGGGTACCTTAGCGTTCATTCGACAACGACACCATCTTAAAATAAGGAAGACCCTGATTTAAAGCACAACTATTAGCGCTCGTGCTCGAAAGGACACTCTCGTGACCGTTACAAAATTCTACAGACGCATGACCGTTTAAGGTCACAAGACCCTTATCTAAGGTTACAAATTCAAAGCGGGTATCAAGATTTTCGATTCTTCCACATCCAGTGTCCTGAGAGAAATGTAGAATGAAGTGGATGAAATCGTTGTGAATAAAGCGTGGTGCGACCGTGATTTCTCGTTTATTGCGCATTGTGTTGAGATAAGACCGTCATCCGGGTAATCTCGTTGTCGAACCTGCACGAATAGACTAGTCGGGATATCGATGAGCCACGGTCGGTGCGGTTATCCCGCTAAACCCACAATGAAGCGTCGGGTTCACGACCCGGAGATGGCAAAGCAATGATAATCCTGTCGTTCGATGCGTATTTAGCAGCCCGGATGATCGTGCCCGTGGCGTTAAGTCTCTTGGTGTACATGGAAAACTTTCGTTTCGCGTTTCCACGGTTTGTGGATACATACATATAGATATCGAGGATTCCGGAGTCGCGCGCTCACTTCTGTTTCAACTTCGGTTGAATAATGTAATGCAATCAAACGGTTGAAAACGTTACTGACAATTTTGTCTGCGCTGAGTTTTCAACCTCTACCCCCCCCCCCCCCCCCCCCCCCCAGTTCTCTTTCTCCACGGAACTTGGCTCGATGTTTTCTGCTGCGGGAACTCCGTGCCCTGGCAATCCGGTCTCGTCTCGTAATCCGAACTAGTGGCTGGAAGAAATTTAGGCGCCCCCGAGGAATTTCACGAAAGCTCGACTGTATCGCAACTCCGTTCGGTACATCGGGGTTGCGAGTTACGATTGTATCAAGCTATTTGTCGCGAAATCGGGTATCAATGAATATTAGCATGGAAGACGTAGACATTACTTGTATTTGTTTTTGTTCACCTTGAGGACGTTTTTAGGTTTCAGTACGTCCGACGGAAAAACGAAATTCTTATAAGATCACTCGCGTGTCTGTCTGTCTGTTTTCCTGTCACAGTTGATTTTGTAAAAAACTCGGCGACGTAGGAACGTCAAATTTGTTCCAGCAATACATTTTACTAATCTATATATTTTGCACTAGTTAACCGTTAAAAATATGCATACGAGAATTTAAGAGAGGGCAAATCAGGGATTCGAGTTTTTTTCTTCAAATCTTATATATCATGTGGATTATCGTTTAAAAGAGCTTGTTATGTGGAATACAAAAGTATTCTTTTTATCATTGTAAATAGAATGTTTGAAAATAAATCCTGGAAAATTTGCGAAAATAGAACATCCCCCCTTTTCGCTAAACCTTCTGGGATTATAATTTCAAAAAAATCACAAAACACAACGCTTTAATCAAAGTAAACAGAAAAATTATAACAAAAGTCCTGAGTCTCATACATTTCTGGAAATTAATTCTTAAAAACGCAGTAGCTAAGAAATCCAAGTCAAACCCGCGCTTGACCCTATTTCTTCTCCTCAATTTCGCACTCGTAATTCAACAGCGCAGGGGCAAACTTTCATATGATATTTACGTTTGTTATGAATAATCGAGCGAGTAAATAGAGACACACGCAAAATTAAGTGGGTCGGGACGAAGAGGTAGGAAAATGTAGCCCGTGGAGCTTGCAGCGGCGGGGATTATTCAACCCGAGTCGGGTATCGCGCGAGTAACGCACTGTGCTATATCTAACTATGCAGAGCCACGTTCACGACTGTACCTGTACCATCGAGCATGTATTTGTATTGATACTGCATATCGAAGTTAAACAATTACGCGGCTTAACAGTGGGTATACCGGGGATCGCGTTGATGGGTCCGGGTGCTGTTCGCAGCGCCCTCTGCTCCGTCGCTGTTGCAGTGATCTCCCTCGATTAACCCATACGGTATGTATATATATTGGACCAACGTCCAACGGTAATTTGTCGTACCGACGTAATCCCGTTGCAAACTGGGGCAATAATTTTAAATAAAACAGGCAACCGTGTGCGGGATTAATTCGTCGCGCTTGTCGCACGCGCCCTGCGTGTTTCCCATTCTCATCGAAAAGCTCGAGTGAGACACCACGCGCTTGCCGCATGCGCTTCTCCGCGCACTTCCGACGTCACCGTCGCTCGTTAGTGACATGAATTCGGCCTGCAAACTACGAATTTTTGGGGGCAGAAAAATGCTTTAACGCCTGTTTAACCCTCCGCCGGTACACCGATGCTTTTTGGCCGACAACTCGAAATCCATTTGTTGGGCATTTTGGTCAATTGGAATGGGTGTAGCGGAGTAATTTTCGAAATGAATTACCGAAAAACCTATTGGAAATAAAAATTTAATCACTGAGAAAAGTTTCAGAATTCAAGCCGATTTTTTTCAAATGGTTTTCACATAAAAAATAAATAAATGAATAAATAAATGTTAACAAACACATCGATATCACTGTTTGGTTTTAGTGTACAGTCGATGCCCTAAAAATAGCGTATCTACAGACGGTCAAATTCACGAAAGCTATTTGCACTTTTGTTGAAAGAATCGTAAATGTATCGAATCGCCTTGGACTAGAACGTATTTGATGGAAAAAGTCTCGCGAAAGCTGCGCTGCAGTTGAATTAAAAATATGCAAACCCTCGGATTTTGGTTTATAAGTTTTAGAACAGTACTATATTGGGTGACATCTCAACCCACGACGAGTCTTCCACAGCGCGCGGTACGTGGTATGTAGGCCGAACCATTTTATTTGCAAAGCTCTCCCGACTGCCTTCCACGTTCGTGAGGCTTCCGGATTCCGTAAAACCTCACATGAATTTTTCAAACTTTTTCAACCCACGGTCTTTTCTCCTTCATCTCGACCATCTCTCCCTCTTTCTCTCTTTCTTTCTCCCTCTCCGAGAAAACTCCGTAAGTCACAGTTAGAAAATTTCGGCCAAACTTACCGTCGCGAGCTCACGGTATAGATGTTTCGCCTGCCCGGACACATCCACGGGCGCACACGTGCAAACAGCTACCGTGAAAGAGAGATGATTCTATTCGCTCGCTCGAAATAAGTGCTAGCGACACTTTTATATTGTTGAGCATCGGCGAGCGAGCCACGCGAGAGGAGTCGCAAAACTTTTTCGCCCACCACTCACCGTTGCACATCGGCCTGCATGCACAAAAAAATTCATTCCGTGTGTTCGTACTTTCCAGAAACGAATTTCAACAGCGAAAATTCTGAATGACAGAAAAAACTTTTCATTTTTCATTGCGCTTCGATGGTCAAATTATAAATAATAATTTTTACGTGTTGAAAACCTGACAAAAAAATAAATAAATTCAACACTAGTCATATCAGAGTTGACGCTAATTTGAGTGAGTTTTCACATTTTAAAAGAAATAAATGTTCTACGATTTTTCGAACGACGGAAAGTCACTGAAACGGAAATAAATAACGAAAAGCTTTTCTTCTGATCTGTTATTTCAACTTTTGGCGAGGTTTGATCTAACGAGTAAGGAAATCGTCGTACATCGTCAATAAAAAAATGCAAAATCGAAAAAAATTACCGATGTCTGAAAAAATACCAATCGTGTTGGTATTCAATTATTCAAAAATTTAGAAAATGCCATGGTGGCGTCGTGAGAACCGAGAATGCGTTATACCCTCTTGGCGGCGTTGGAATTGATTTCGTTCGAATTGGCAGGACCTTCGCGTGAGTCAATATTGAATTATGAATTTATCAACTCCTCGTCTTCTGCAATGAAGACACGCGATTGTCTTTTCACGAACCAAGTGGATAAAATTGGAAACCACTTGCCGAGGCTTCTTCGCAAGACCTTAGTAATTTCTATCGCACTTTCGTAAGGTAGATTTATAATGATTAGAGTGGTTATTACTTGAGTCATTTCTACATTTTTATTGTGACCGAGTCTCAATCGATTGCAAAAAAATAAACAAACATTTTGAGCCTAATTTTACCTTTTTAGTCCATTCTTACTACGCGCCGATTCAAGTTGAAATTTTGAGTTTATAATACTTGCAATTTTTTAATTTTCCGGCAATGATGTTAGCGGGGTGATTAATTATTCTTGGGAAAATTCAATACTATATGAAATTAATGCGTATGAACCTTATTTATACGAAAAAAATTACATATATGGGTTATCTCTTGCCACGTTTACGCCGTTCCCTTGGCGACTATCATCGAATTTATTCAAATCACCCCGCCAATATAATTACCGAAAAATATAGAAATTGCAAGTATTTTAAACGGGAAACTTTACCCCGAATCAGCGCGTAGTTAGAATTGAACTCACGACATCAAGTTAAGCTCAACATTTCAAAAAATAAATTTCAATCGATTGCGGCCTGGTCGCAATCATAACTCGGAAATTATCCAAATAAGAACCACGCTAATAAATATAACTCACGTATAATTTCCTCGAGCAGGCGGCCTCTATCATAAGCTGCTGCCGATGCTGCTGCTGCTGCTGCTGCTGCTAATGCGGGTGATGGTTTACGCCGATGAAAACTCGCGAGAAATCTTCATGCCTTCTTTCGCGAATCGAAGATGGTAATAACCACCTTGGCAACTTGAACCAACCTCGTGGCAGTCGTCGTGGCTTCGGCCAAAAGGCGTGCACCGGAGCCAGCGATAGTTTCTCGGTTCTCACTTGGGTTCAGAGCCCCCGCGGTATCGACCGAAATGTTGTGTAGCAGCGTAGAAAGCCCCGGTGGAGTACGGCGAAGGCTTTCGTGCTTTAGCTCGTCTCTGTACCTACTCGTCAACAACCTCGTAATTCCGGGCCCGCTCGCGGACTTGCCACAAAGTTTATTCCCCTCTTACAGTCATACTACTACTTCTACTGCATAAGCTACGATACGATACTCCGAGCTTTTCTTCACAGTGTGTAGTGTTTGACGCGTTATGTTTAGTGGAATTTTATTCGAATAACGATCCTTGCCTTCCGATTTTTGCAAAGTTTAGACAGAAACTTTTTTTTGTTTTGAAAATTGTTGAAAGTTGTTTTTTTTAAAAATATTTTGATGGGGAGTTTGAGCCTAGCTGATGGTTAGGGTGCTCATAGGTTTCTTTCTTGAAGGGATGCGGTATGTTCAGTGGAATTCTATTTTCACAACAACCCTCGTCCTCCAATGTCCCCAAAAAAACACATCAGACTAAATGGTTAATTAAAAAAATATATTTTTAATAGAAAGTTTGGAGCAATCTCACGGTTGGGGTGCCTTTAGGACTTTATCCTCGGGGTTCGAAGGGTTAGTTGGATTTTTTTTAAAAGTTCAATGGACGTGTTAGCTCATACCCAGAATTGGCATAGGATTTTATTCTTAAGGTGTGAAGGAGGCTGCGAACTGCCAAAACAATACTCGTTTGAAAGTTCTCTCGCAATATTGCATTCCAACTTGAGGATATGTGGAATAGTCGAAAGTAACGCGAAATGTTATAACTCATCCATATCAAGTTTTCGCGTCGAGTCTACAACTCGGATCTCGCCGTCTCCACGCTTGTCCAGGCCAGCGCGATGTATTTTTCACATTTTTATCGGATCGAACGATTCGCGATTCGATTTCTGTGAGGCGTTGTTCGAGGACGCGCCCGCGCGCATAACCCATCGTGCGCCGTGGGCGATATGGGTTTGCATTCATTTTCAGGTGAATCCAATTGCGACGAGGGAACTCCGATAGTTCGGTTATATGGGTCAACCGGAGATGCTGGACTGTAGACGTAGTGTCAGCGCGGAGTCGTGATCGTGATAGTTGGTTCTGTGAGTGACGTTGGGTAAATTTGCCAACCAAACTGTTATTCCAAGTCTATCATTCCTCGTTTACTTTCATCGTCACTCGTTTGTTTCACGGTAGTGACAACAACAAAAAATAGGTCAAGTGTGAGCTCGACGCGCTCGCAGAGCTTTCAGTAGCATATTTTTGATAATTGATTTTTCATAAATCTATAAAACCCAGGGCTTTCGGTATAATTTTTCTGTGAACTTAAAGTAACGTATTATATTTTCGGATTCTATTTGAATCTTAGGTCTAGTAGTTCCTGAAATAAGGAGGTACGGGGGAAGGGGTCGGATCCTCTATTTTCGTATATTTTTTTCCCAGCGTATACCCCAGCAAATTGTTGAGCCCGATTTTCGCGTCAAAATATTTTTTTTTCTCCTCGATAATGTTCGCAAATGTGAACGATACTTGTTGGGCCTTCGTTGAGAAGCTTGATAGAGCGCCCAGGATTTTTTCCAAGTTAAAATAACTGATAGTGTTCGTAACAGGAGATTAAACGTTGTGGGGTATGCCATACGCTATGTACACGATACGTAATTTTTCATGAATATGCTATTTAAAATTATGAAAAAAATATTTTCGTATTTCACATGACAAGCCCTCTCAAACAATACGTCACTGGAATATAAAATAAAATAAAAATCGAGTACCTTATTTGATCCTTCCTTAATTCTTATATGACTTATATTTATTATTATTATTATATTTATATAACTTATATATATTTTTAAGTGTTAACTGGTGCAAGATATGTGGGCCAATAAAATGTATTACTATGTCCAATTTGAATTTTCGAATTCATATGTTTTTTTAGCAAATCAGCTGTGGCGGATGGACAGACAGACAGACGCTAGTGATCTTTTGAGGGTTCCATTTTACGGAACTGAGCCCTAAAAATAGAGAAAGAGGTGAAATTCAATTTAATTTACAAATTTTCTGTTTTTAACTTATTAGCTAGCGAATAATTATTTCCATCATGTTGTGGAGCGTGAGTTATAAAAATGATTAAAAGCGAGGTTAATTCAGTGTGGTATACGTAAACATGATGCTGTACACGTGTGCGCTCATGGAAGAGAATAGGGTGAAGCGTTGAGCGTGGAGAATCAAAGGTAAGCAAATTACTCTTCCAGCGTACACAAGTACTGAACGGACAATGCTGCACGACGTTATTATAACATAATCACTGACTGCATTCACGTATAAATAAGCGATTTCAAGCTTTGAACAATTTTCGAAATAGGCAATGGTATTGCAGCTCGTTTGTACGATGAGTTCTTTTTTTTAATGGCATTCGTTTATTTTTCGATTTTGTCGTTTGGGAGAATAACCCATTGTCATTGTTTCATGGGTTTTTGCGAGGGATCGATAAAAGACACGCGGGAATTGAAACGGAACGTCCCATAAACAACCCGTTGACGTATCGACGTAAGCTCGGGCACAAAAAAAAATATTGATCTGTCGTGAAACGCATCGTGAAATTTGAAAAAACTTTGATTTCCGCTATAAAATGTTACGTATGAGTGATAAATGACGTGTTATCGAAGATAAGGCTCGAAGAGTATCCACCGTTGGTCTACCGAATTAACCCTTAGTCTGTAACATTATTTTCAGCAATTTTACTCTGTAAGCATGGGTCACTCGTTGCTGTGGCGCCTTAAAAAGTACTGCTAAGGGTTCTACAAATCCCACAGAATTCATAAGATCTCATGATGAATCATGGCATAAGGACCAATCATTATATTGCTGCTAGAATCGTTTCGTTCAAACAGTATCATCATATGAACATGTAAAGACGTGAAGAACGCACCACATTTTGGCAAGGCATGAGAGGTTTATGGTTACAGACTAAGGGCTAACGACGGAAAGGCCATCCATAATTTGGTCATGAAAATGACAGTAACGTGCATGCAATGGAGCGTCATAAAAAGGCGTGAAAAAAGTATTTTCTTATTTATATTTCCTCATGAAAATTCCCTTTGGCTCCGAGACCTAAATATAAATAGCGTTTATGTATATATCTATATATATATGGTAGCAGCACTAGTGTGTTATACCGTCGAGAATAAAAATCACCACAGGGCTTATTGAATTTCAGATCGTATAGACTGCTGTTTGTCGTTTCCGCGATTTTTCATCAACCCTCGAGATCTGGTATTTAAATTTATCGAGTAGCTCTGACGGAGAGCCATAGAGAGCTCCGCTCTCGATACTTGAAAAGAATCTTTTGCCGGTAACGTTTCAAGGCGGCAAAGCAAAGAGAGCACGAGAGGATATCAATTTCTTTCCGAGAGTTCTCTCTTTGCCCTAACTAATCACAATGTGAATGGTTTTCCTGCTTTATCGCGGATTCAACGACCGACGGTCGCTGTACAACGATTTGTTGAAAGTGAAATTTTAAAAAAATAAAAATTCATCACCATAAACGTTGCGATAATTCATTTTTTTCCGTGGAATATGAACATCCCTGTTACAAACCGTATAACAGCTGCGATAGAAACGAATTTAAATTCAATGTGATAGATTGTGTGAAAAATCACTTTCTATTTTATACAATATAATTGTGAAGTGATAAAAAAAATTCAAAAGTGGAATATTGGCCAATGATAACGAAGAATCGACATTTTTATGAACTTCGATAATGAATAATTTTACAACTAGTTTCTGATTATGATGGAATGATTAGCAGGCATATTTTATGTATTTGAGGTGATACATTGTGAAAATATCTGCATCATACCCTTAATAAAAATTTTCAGAATTCTCGTTAACTCAAAAGTAATTATATAAATGTGATAGTAATCACCCTGCCGAGAAAATATCGATCCGAAAGTAGAAAACGAGTACTTGACCGACCAAAACGAAACATTCATATAATTAATTTTCCAGTCTCTGAAAAAATTAAATGTAAGGAAAAAAAGCATATCTAGTTATAAAATATCGCGTGTGAAATTATGATAAAATCACAGGATTGTACAAAGTGCTTGTGAAAACGCGATCCAGGTTTATATTTCAACGCCAGAGACGTTGAGACTGCGGAAACGAGATGCGAGGTGTGCGCTTTCGGTCCACAGTGAGAGCTAGTCGGCTCTCGTGAAAACGATGGCGATAAAAAATTAGCCAAAGTCAACGCAGACATCTCCATCGCGGGTTGAATCCTTCGTTCGTTTTATTTTAGTTTATTATTCGTTTTTTACCTTTTTTTTCGTTTTCATCGTCTGTTCTCCGTTTGGTAGACCGGGCGGTCCTTGCCTACGGGCAACGTTTCCCTTAATGCGGCAATGAATTCGTATTTGCGTAGGGTGCAACTGCTAGCCCCCCCCCCCCCCTCTCCCTCCTTAGGGTGGCTCGGCTACGAGGGCGTGGAATCTACATGTCTCGTAAAAGGGCGAATTATAAAAAGTACTCGTCACGATAAAGATTCAACCACGTCAGAACAGTTCTGTCTAGATAATTCGATAACAATTATCCAAAAAATATCAATTAACGACACAGAATTAGTTTGCAAACGCGAAATTAGATGTTATAAAATATAAAAATCGTTGAGAAACTTTGCTACGGGGAAGATCAGCTACGAGCTATTAATGAGGCTCGTTAAATGATAAAACAGAGATCCCGGAATGGAAAGCTCGAGAATAAAAGAGCATGGAAAAAAAAAGAAAAAAAAATTGTAACGCTTGCGAGGAATTTTCCGATTGTCGTTAAGTCCTGCGAGCGGCCGGAGAGAGCAGTTATAAGCTCGCTGCCGCGAGCTTACGATCTACGAATTTCCTCGGTCGGCGGCGGCGGCGGCACCAGAGCGTAGGAATTTTCATTACGATCTGGAAACGAGCGTCCTTACGACGTAATCTTGTGGAGTAACGTTCTCGACAATTTTCACTATAAGGTCGTAACGTTTGCCATTTTTTTCGTCCCAGCGAGTACGATGGTCCGGTCGAGGCTTTTCCACTCGTGGCAAACTGGACAGAAACGTTGGAGCTGTGTATTGTTAACGCAAAGGTGCGCTAACTCACAGCGATAATTCATAGCTCTCGTAAGCTATGGGCTTTACCAATATTAGTATTATTTTACGAGACTCAAAACAACGTAAAAACGCACTCTAAGAAAAAACATTATTTTCATATGGTCGATAAATCAACGGAACTTTTTCTTACTTTTATAATTGTCACTAACTTGTTTGTCCAATTTTTTTTTACTTATCAACTTGTCGCGGAACATTCGAGACGACACGCGTTTAAAAGATTGGTCATTTGTTCGAAGTTTAATGTAAATACGTTGTAACGATAATGTCGCACACGGTTTTAATGTTAAGGCTCCCATGGCCTTGTTCGCTGTCAAACTTCGGAGTTAAATTTGCACCGCTCGAATGCGCGAGCATGCTTTCCCGTACTTACTCGAAGATTTACTTGTTCGAAAATTCACGGCCCCCTCGCCGCGTTAGCGATGAAAATTTGGTTTAATCGTCGATGGGTTCGACCCTCATCGTACCAGATTTACTTAAATTCGTTGAGTAAACACTTCAGTAATTTAAGAGCGTTCTTCGAAATAGTTCCTCGAAGATTGGATATCGAAACAATTTCGCGATACAGAAAAACACAAAGATCTTCGAGATTGACCGAGTTTCCAACAAATTGACCGTTGACCCGACGAACTGAAATTAGAGATCGTTGCCACGTACGAAGCGAACTCCGTGTCAGGTCCAGAACCATAAGTTCGTTATTGTTAAAAACAAACCATTGGCGCAAAATTACAGGGTGGCGGAAAAAAATAGGCCAACGTAAATTTTTATTTTTGTTCCTCGATAAACCAAAGTCCCGTTGACGTCGATTAGACCCGACCGTATATTTACCAACGTCGATTTTCGCTGGCGCTCTGTATTCGAACCCTCGGGATCGATACTTTTGTTTCGCAGTTGATGCCCGACAGGAGCCATCGTGGGATCGGTATATCATTTTTATTCAGCGATTCGACAAACTTATGTGTCTTATCGATGCAACTACACGAAAGATCGTCACTGATTTTACGGTTGGCCGGCACTAAAGTTATGCCACTGAGAGGAAGGATTTAAACTTATCGAGGGGCAGACTTTTTATGAATTTCAAGGTAAAAGAATGAAACCAAATTCCATTCAATCCCGTTCTTCCCCTCAATGGGAAAATGTAGAAAATGGTTATTACAAAACTAATTGTGGTATCAAATTGTTTTATTAAGAATATTATTGTACGATTATTTCCAAAATTGGTTGGATAATCTATAACAAAATGGTTTAATGTCTGACGGATGTCAATCTGTCAGATGGATAATCAAAATATTCAACAATCCTAGTGATGAGCCAATCGATACAATGAGTGCCCACGATTTGATGTATGCAAATGTAATTGACGAATAGCCTGCCTACCGAAAGCTTCATTCCGCGTCGTTCGAAACCTAACCGGCCAATTGCATTTGAATTATCAGCGACTGATGGATGCGACGACATTGTGCGCGATCAGTCAAAAATAATACCGATTGATGGGCAATGAAACCCTCTTTTATGGACGGAAGGAGAGAGGTGGGAAGGGAGGCTCGAATTGATTTTCATGGAAAACCAGAGTGATTCGGGTATACTGTATGTACCACGGCCTGGCTCTCGCCCGGCACCATCTGGAGAAAGGGAAAGTTTCAACTATTTGGGATTCGGCTCACGCCGCGAAACGTAAACCTAATGCAAATCAATTGGTACTCCGGGTGGGGTGCACACAGTAGATTCTAGTTGCCGAGTGGAATCAAAGTTCAATTAACTTTTCCGGCCAAACAATTGAGGGCTGATGAACTGTCGGCTGGGTTACCACCGTCACGCCTCCCCCCCCCCCCCTTCACCCTCAGCCGAATACACCGATTTTTCTCTATCATGAAAACACATTGCTTCTGAAAACATTTTTAATTGACGCGTAGTTCCCCATCACCAACAAGCTTACACGGTTTTTTAAAACATCTCCATGTATTTTCTATACACGTATAGATCCTTCGTTTTTGTCAAAATATTATTGACCCGATGGAAATCGAATTACTACTTTTAATTCATTATTAATATCCGAATACGATGTGTCTTAATTCAGCGGTAACTAATTCGTTTATTTCGGAATACAATCCTAATTTTCCAATCTTTTCCGACTATCCGTGTCCACATAAATGTGCTGAAGCTTGCGACAAACCTTTTCCTTTAAATTATCCGAGGTCGGTCTCGTGAAGCAATTATTGTTGCCCTGTTTAGAGAGGATTTACTTAGCACGCTGCAGAAAGTACAAAAAGGTGGTATCGGCCTGGCGAAGCAGGTTTTGTTTAAACTTTTCTCTTGCTCGAGACCATGCTACTCCTCCTCCTCTTTCGTCTGGGGAGAACTCTCTTGCTCGTGACAAATGTCTCGGCGTTAAGGTATAATAGGGGTCGTGAGAAAGCCCAGCCACTAGCCGTTGTTTTGCCGTAATTGAAGAGCAACTGTGCGGTCGCTGAATGAAATTAATTATTGTGGCGAAACCCCTACCGCCCCTTCGCATAGTGTTATACGTATACTGGAAATGTGCATTCACGTATATACCAGACGGATATATGTATACATGCACACATAAGTACCTAGTATTTTTATACGGCTTCCATAATGCGTATCAGACCCGAAACGAAATTCGAGATTTTCTATGACCAAAACGGTATCGTTTACCTTCCCGTTCCCAACGTTTGCGGTTATCCTCACACGAATATGATAGCACAATCAACAGTTAAATTCGAAACGAGTAGTAGAAATATCATTTGGTTAATACATTTTTGATTCTAGTTTTCAAATGTGAACTAAATTAAAAATGCAGAAAACTAATTTGCAAATTTTATATTTTTAAGATTTTGTTTCAGAGAAATTTTGAAATCGTTGGCAGCGGAAATAGTAGTGTTCTCCGGAGTTACGGTGGACGAAACGACGTAATAACATTGATGTATCTTGCCAGAAAAGTCATCACGATGAGTTTCAAGATCCAGAGGATGAACAATCAAAGCGGTGGGTACTATTGGTAAAGGATTTCCTTGCTGGGCAATTGTTCCAGGAGCCATCCCTGAAATCGGGAGAAATAACCCACTCTATCATTTAACGTCTACCAAGCGAGAGCAGCAGGTAAATGTGGGCCACGAATCGCTCGTTAACACGTATGCGTCGTTAAAAAATAACCCGCATTCACGTCATAGTTAGAAGAACCGTGGTCCTGTGTTTGGACAGCGCGGGATTCGACCTTCGGTTTGGCGTTTTCCGATCGAGCGTTGTTGCCGGTGTGGTTTCTTGTTCGATCGGATGCTGTAGAGGCGCACCCGAAGCTTCTGCGATTTACGGCGTCTAACAGCTGTTTTGTCCTGATATAAACCCATGCGTTCACGGCCGTTGTTACATCGTACCTCGGTGACTTGAGTTTCTTTCACGGCGCCTTATTGCCCTGTACCTTGTATCCTGCGATATCCATCAATCAACAATCATCCCCCGGGCGCTTGAGACGTTCGTTGGGTCCTACTACCGTTTAGGATTCTCGTTGCCGACAGTACAATGATACGAGCTTTTATCAGCCCCGATATTGGCTTCGTTCGACGATGCTTAATTTTTATCGCACTCTCGAGCATTCCCGCTCACGTAGCAACGAAAAAAATCTGGTTATAACGTATTAGAACATGCACCTACGTCTGGGTTACATGTAGAGTTGGATAAAGAGAGACCTCAGCCGTGCCAGGTGTCCCGTTGGCGTTGAGAGTTTCGTACGTCCAGGCTTTTCCGGTAGACCGCAATGCTCGAAACATCCGGTCGCCAGAATCCTCTCGACAACTGCCATTTCGTTCTTTCTCTCTCTCTTTCACTCTCCCTCTCTCTTTCACTCATAGTCTGGACTCGGAGCCCTCGTATCACCTAGCGGCACTTGCGCCGTGGTCCCGCTGCCGTTGTTTCTGGTTGCTTTTCGAGGTCAAAACACATCAGCGTACGGGGTTAGACCATGAAAACTTTTTGCTTCCATGGACCCTATCTGGCTACTCCGACCCACCGCCAACGGCCAATTTCTCCAATACGCAAAGTAAAGGAACGTGTGGAACAGTGCGGGCTGTGTATCATGGCCTGCGAGTGCAACACAAAGTCCGGTGCCACCTCTCGATGTTACTTCCTGCAACGAAGGGGCTCCAAAAACCTAAATCGTGCAACATTTTGCGTACTCTAGTCATTTTGATGTGTTCTAATCGAGCATCGATTCAAATTCCTTTCGAAAAAGCGTACAAAACTCCGAAATTCGTCGAATTCGATTTGCTTCTAAATTTGAGAAATTCAAGTCAATAACCAATTCGTTGATGCACGTGAAAACATTGTCAGTCCATACCAGCCTCAAGCCTCAACAAGATACGACGACACCGCTTCCATTTCCCGTACATCGATCGACAATTGTACTCCGTGTCAATAATTCACCGGATGGGACGACAGAGATACGGTATAATACACGGTGCATGCACTGGAATGGATGACACGGGGGGATGGATACGGGGAAGGCCAAGAGCACTTTCTCGGTTCCACTTCGACTTCCATCTTCTCGAAGGTACCCGACCATTAGACGACAATAGATATCCACGCGGGTGTTTCCAAGACCGCCGACTACTCAGAGACATCAGCCACCCTTGCCACAGTGGTAACAGAAGCGGTAGAAGCGCAGAGGCCACGCAGGAGTTGCCCGTACAATCTCGTGTGACAAACCGTGTAGCTCTACCGTCTGACACGCGACGGAGGAAGCGGCCGAGAACTCTACACGTTCCACTAGCATCCTTCACCTGTGTAGGTAACTACACTATGGGCGCACCTAGTTACTATTTGCTCGAAACGGTGTAGCGACAATTACAATGTCACTCCGATGTCCGTAGCCCGAAGTACCTGGGACTTCGGCGCCAAGCCGGATAAGTGTTTTTGTCATCACGTGTGTGTGTGTGACGTCAACGGTTGCCTCGCCACTGGATTTCCTTTGGCGCGACGTTACGAGCAACGACAAATAACTTTTCGAATGTCCGTACCGTGGTCGTACTCCGAACGAAGGGTTGCAATATCTTTTCATCACCCATATGGAAAAAAAGCCAATAGACTGCAATATTGCAACCTCACGGAAGCTACATTGTCGCCCGTCCGCTGCGAAATTACGAGGACGAACGTTCTGACAATACTGCAGAACGAATGGAGCTGAATGGTACATAATTGAAGGTGTTGGAGTCGGGGTGCGCACTCTTAGGCTACAATTTAGCTTGGCTTCTCTCGAACAAATGTCTACTAATACCACGTACGTACTCAAACGACGTGTGTGTGAGCGCGGCACTGAAGTAACCACGCGTTATTACTCGACGATAAAGTTTCTCGTCCTTCTACAAATTTGCAACGAGATATGTGCTATGAATATTGTCTTACAAATTTATGCGACTGTACTTACCGAGAGTGTTTATAATAAAACGATCAAAACCAGGACAAGCGAAAAACTCAGGAGGATGTAAAAAACGTTGTAACATCTTATATGGAGCAACATGATATCCAAATCATCGGTCGAATACCAATCATCCCCGATGACGCGTCAAGTCCAGTGATGCCAGTCATCGGGCAAGGACCGATTAGGACCGTACTATCGATGACTGAGACATTACCGGTGGCTGGGATATTCGCTTTAGATATTCGGATAGATATTTTCCGGAAGCATAAACCAATGGTTCATCCAGAGGGTTTAGGGGTTCCTTTTGAGACCCGATGCGACCCCAACCTAATCTCGAACAAGCGATGCAGCAGTAAGGAAAATGAGATCAACTGTCAAGGGGTTGTGAAGGGCCGACCATCTATCGGCAGAGACAGTTGTGGGATTTGTGGGAATTACATATCATAATCCTCTGATCTACTTACGCCCATAATATCAAACGGTTTATTGCCGATACGGATAGAGAGACGGTGGGAACGTAGGGGACGGTGACACCGTAACGGGCAATGAACGGTCAAAGGATTCGTTTTGCGTGAAAAGAATCGGCGGTAAACATTTCTCACGTTAATGAGAATGCTCGTCGTGTCGAAGCATTCGTCTCATGCCGACGGCGCTGCTGCTGTTGCTGCTGAAACTGAGAGTGAAAGTGCAAAACTTTGTCATTTTATCGACGCGTCTTTAACTCGTCGTAGGCGAAACGGGTCCCGAAAGGAGACGAAGGGCTCGGTCTCTCGCTTGCCACTGAGGAAAGGGTTTTCTTCGCCAAGAGGGATGGTGTTTGCTAAAAGTTTCGCACCTCCGGGGAAACGACTGGGAAACGAGGGATCTCTCTGGTCGGGTCGTACCCAAACACTCAAGTTTTCGACAAAGAGCTTTCCAACTTATATCGCTCTCTCGCTGTCACGCTGGTGAATTTTCGGGTGTTATTAACGAGTGTTTCTGGATAATTAATTACGTGGGCGAAAAAAGGGATAACGCCCGTCATATCGAAAACTCGTGGTTCGACGATTCGTTTTCAAAGTTTTTTTTTTCGAGTGTGTATTGGGTCTAGATATTTATTCCTAACATAGAAAAAAAAACGAATGATGACATTCGTATTTTATTATTCACCTCGATGTAGCTCAATTTATTGCCGAGTTTCCGGCATTTGGTTGCGGACACGGAGTCTTTTGTACGACGATGCGTAATCCGAAATGCTGGGGATAAATTATTGGGCGATGAATTTGCAGAGTATACTGTTACGCATCTAATATCATATTCGTATAAAAACGAAAGGAAAAAATAAATCTCCGCTTATTTCAGAACATATAGCGGCAGCGAAACAATCGAGTAAGCTGTAGAAGCGGTTCGCGGACTTATGCCATACTCTCGTGCATATAAAATACTCCTTATCTGCGTGGTGGAAAAGGGCGGGCGTAGCATTAGTTTCGCAATGAGTACGACTGAACAACAATGGAAA
This sequence comes from Sussaba pulchella, assembly GCA_963971145.1. Lineage (NCBI taxonomy): Eukaryota > Metazoa > Arthropoda > Insecta > Hymenoptera > Ichneumonidae > Sussaba > Sussaba pulchella. The sequence goes on along the minus strand of OZ020175.1, from coordinate 1,097,869 downwards.
AAGGCATTACGTTTCCGCGCACTTTCTCGTTGCTTATCCGACAAACGCGGTTACGGTTCGTTGTCGGAAAACGATATCATTTCGTTTTTTCTTCCTTTTTTAACGCTCCTTAGTGTGCTCGCTCCACCAGCTTCACGTCTTGCCAATGAGGGAATCATTTTTCTTTCATCGAAAAATAATGAAACTCAAACAAAAAATTCGACAAATAATTTTGAATCAAAAGCGTCGGTTTGGTTATCGATTCACAAATTCCATACGAAAGTACAATTTCAAATATGTTTCGTTGTGACGCGCACGAGCGTAAAAATAACACGAAAAAACAAAAAAATAAATCATTGACGACACCATAATTCAGGATATATTCGAGTCATCGAAATTTTTTCACGGAACCGGCTGTCGTATTGGATTTTCGAAACTTTCAGAGTGAAAGTTTGTTTTAGTCGCAGGTATCACATGCATCAGTGACGACTGTAAAGGTGGAATTGCCGGTAGGGGCTAAAACGTGTATGTATGCACGTGTGTGTGTGTGTGCAAGCGGTTGCAGAGAATCGTGACAGCTCCATTCCCATAGCCGTCATTTCAATTTGTCCGTAGGATAGACTTGACAAATATTGCGCGAGTGAAGGGATGAGGATAAGGGCAGGGTGACAGTGGTAGTGGTAGCGGGAGAGGCGGGAGAGGCGGACAGGGAAGGGGAGGGAGTACTCGCTCGCGTTCACCAACCCTCTAAGCGGCCATCTCGGCGAAATTGCTCGAGAGATACTCAGCCCCCGAGGACACTCTTATTGTTTCGAGACCGACAGGTTTATTTGCTGCCCGAATAACTACGTGGAGTGAGTACGACGCTTCTGCTGGCTTCGCCTGTCGTCTCTCGCGTGGATTCCCCCAAATATATATATATATATAAATGTGGGTAAGAATATATATGTGGGTAGTATACACATCCTCGGATTGTACGTACGAAGCCAAATTCCGTTCTCACACGCGGATTCTCGTACATTTATGATTTTATTCTTTTTTCGGTTGTACACCGAGCGCACAAATCCGAGCCCCGGTTGATTGGTTGTCACAGTCGCAATCACAGCTTTCGCTCTACCGTTTTGCAGTAGGAAACAGAGCAGAAGCAAAAGTGCAATCACGGATTCTGACAATTTTTCGACTTTTATCCCTATTCATCCGTCGGAAAATATCGGATTTCCCCGAGAATCTTCCGTCCCGACGATCTCCCCATGCGCGAGGACAAACGACGAACGGACGTAGTCATCGTCTGGGGAAAAGAGGAAGGGGGTGAAGGAAAAATATGCCGGGGATAAACGGTCGGTGCGGTGTCCCGAACCGAATTGTGGAATATAAGACGCGGCGATTCCATCTGGGTCAGGACCATTAGGGATTGCCTTTTGTCGTTCGTGAAACACAGGATCCGCTTCTATTTGGAACCGTTTTCATTCACCCGGTATACGACGATTCGGAGAAAGAAGGATGACGCTTACCGGCGGTACGGAGCAGGTCATCCGAGTCAATACCTCGGCGAGTTCCCAATTATTCATCCCTCATACCGACTCAGGCCGGAAAAGGACTCCAACTTTTCATTGCAACGTTTCTCGGAGGCTATTTCGCGCCCGATTTTGTTCTTCCTCTCTTCATTTCCTCGCTCTCCATCCATCTCATACTCGGCCTCATCCGACGTTGCTGTATAATGTACATTCGATTTTGTCTTATTCTCTCGTGCCATCCGTCGCTGTGGATGGCCTCTCCAACCCCACCCCAACCGTTCAGTCACCCATCGGAGAAGAGACTGGGTCACTGCTACTCGCCATTATATTCGCGGAAGAAACCTTTTCAAGCGGCACTTCCATCAATGATTTATTTTTCAACAGTCACTTCAAGAATCTTCTAGCCCCCACTGTTCCAACACTTTTCACCGTTTTCACCCAACTTTTCGCTTCCTTTCTTTAATCTCCTTTGCTGCCAGCGCTCGAACGTTGAACTAATCGGCTTGAACTCTCTCTATTTATTTATTATTACCGAGTCGCTCCGGCCGTTTCCGCCGCTCTTACTTCCAACGGTCATTCGCGTTTCGAAGGAACTCGTTTCTGACAACTTTTAATAATGGAGGAAGAGCACTTGCGCGGTTATTATGATCGAACTATTGGGCTGTTCTTTTTTTAATCACTAATGTTACTAGCATATTCTGACGTATGACACTCCGTGCCCGTTCAATTACCAATGCTTGACTCTTAAAAATATTATCCAAAGTCATTGAAACTTTAAGGCAATTCTAATAAGATCCCATGAAGATTCAGTTTTTCAATTATACGAACGCAAACTTTTCATTACGTTGGAACAATCATTTGGGAATATGGAAACTATTAAGAATAATAAATTCCATGCCGGCCATCTTGGTTCAAGGATGGCTCGTTTGGTCGACGACGAGGCCATAATCACTAGACTCGCATGGATCCTAGTACGGCCCCGGAGGCGTTCAGTGCTCGGGCGCGACTCGTCGCGTGGGACCAATGAATTTAATCGCAACTCATATTTATCGGTGCCGACAAGGCTGGTGCTACCGGTACGCGCTCGTTTTCAGCCGGTTGGCGTCCTTATAACCCGGGAAACTGCCTGTCGTCCTTCCAACCAGAGATAACGCCCGAAGGCTTGCGTCCTGGTGATAGCTATACAACGCCTTTCATCAACGTTAGCTGCGAACGTCGGCGAATCTTTGCCGTCCCAGGAACCCGTCTCGGAGGCTTCCACTGTCGTAAACTACGTGCGTCTCGAGAGTGGCAGGAACCATTTGCCGGATTTACGTGAGCGCGGTCGACCAACGACCGAGTGAAATGCATCGGCCATCGACCTTCTTCGATCCGTTGTACCACGATGTGTACCTTCAACGTGCGGTTCACGTGTGAATAACGTTTATCGTTGGAAATCAAGTACCACGATGCCTCTTTGTGTTTTACGGTGATCATCTGCAAGAGCAATGGCCGGTGTTGCTTTGCTCGTGGGTTATGTCGTCACCCGACATCAGAATGTAAAGACTCGAGTAAACCTGAAGAACCGAAAGAAGTGAAATCATTATCAAAAATTAGATAACAACTCATTTTGGACCCAAAAAATTCTATATCTCGGATACCAAGCGAAATATCGAAATTTTCTACAGTATTTCATTATTCAGCACGTTGAAATTCATCGAATCACTTGCGACAGAGCGAGAAAAACAGGAATATGTAGCACATAGCCTCACAGGAAATATAATAGCGTAGTAAGTGCGCAGCTTAGGGTACAGCGAAGATGGTTATGTGGATACGTACGGTGCGATGATAAATCGACGATCGAGAAGAGCCGAGAGAGTCGAGGAATCCGCGCAATGTTCAGGCTCTATTAAACTGAAGATGCATGTCGCTTCATCGAGGAAATAGCTTCGCACACCAAACGGTCGTTTTTTAAAACACTTTTAATAATTAATTTTTTTTCAAAGCAAACGAAAATATATGACAGTGCCTTGTGGAATTGTAGTTGCAAATAATTAAGGGGAAAGTGATAATCGGAGACAGAGAGACGCTTTTGACCCATACATTGTGAGAATTAGGAGTGGATTTGAGGCGAACCATCGAACGAAGAGGCTGCAATAAAGTAAAACGAGAAAAAGTTGTACCCAGAGTTGTTTCCACGGCTGTTTGATCTATCCGCATTGTTGACTGCTCAACAAGCGAATGAACAACGTTGCCGCAGGCCAGAAATCCTATGAGTAAACGTGGAAGCGGAGTGCCCGTCAAGGAAAATAGTCTCGTTACGTAATTGCCTCAAATAGATCCTCGAAACTTTTCCAGAAAAAAAAACACAATAACACAATAGTATTGTGGGATTAGAATCATAATATATGAACGTTCGAGCCTCGGAGCTTGTGAAGTTTAAGATCCAATATTATGAAACCGCGATTAGATAACTGAGAAACAATGCGTCAAAATTTCGGAAAAGACTATTTTTCAGTTGGAAAGCATTTGTTTCACATTTTGGACAGTAATTTTTATTCGAGAATCACTTATGCAATGCGAATGAAAATATTACCGATGTGTTCTCGTAGAATCGAAAACTATGAGCCTTATCTGTATTAAAACTAGTTTTTTCATGAATCTGATTACTCGTGATCCAAGGATTTATAATATTTATCTGAATATCGTAGTGTTCCCCTACATGACGATAAAGCGATGAAAATGGGTTCCTCTATTCCATCTATACTAACGGTTATCTCGTTCAATATTCCTCCGGCATATTTTCAATGGCCTATAAATACTATACGGTCTGCGCTCGTCGAAGATTTAATTGATCAAGAGCTCTCACGTTGAATCTTCCGAGAACCCGTGATCGAGTTGAAAATTCGACTCCGTGCTCGCAATTGCCCATCGTCTCAATCATTCCCGAGACTAACAATGGAATATAAAAACAGAACGCTGTTTTCCGCTCGCGCGCGTATTGGATAATTGAGGGATTCGAACGTCGATGAGAGGAAGATTAGCGATCCAAGTAGAAAAAGGTACGAGAACGTAGATTCAATGATAAAGACAGAACTCATCGAATTCACCTTCGAGCGTGGATTACATATCGACGTTCGTGGCTATCTTTCTCCTTTTCCATCTTCTTCTCTTTTCATCTCTGTCTCTCCCGTTCTCTCGGAATTCATAGAGTTATCGACGTTAATACCCTTCGCCCGTATTCGTACAACAATAATTATTCTGTCACTCAGGGAAAACCTGAATCGGCACTGGCAGCTTGCGTAATGCTGATGTATAGCTCGAAACTACGTCATTCCACGGATAATACCGACACACGGGCAACCAAACGTAGAATAACACGTTAATCGCCCGGTAGCTCGTGGCGTTTCTTACCCATCTCCGACGAGCTGTTTCCGACCCTTCATTGTAGTCATGAATGATTGGACGCTTCGTGGAAACTCAATATTCAACTTGCCATATGGTTGCCATCACAATTATATCGGAGTCTTCGCCGTATTCAATTAAATGTTTCGATTGAGAAATTCATTATATTTCACGAAAATAAATATAATCTCTTTACTGTTTATGTGTTGTGGATTTTTCTAGGGTTACGTACCGCAAATTCGAACACTTATAAGATCATTCACGTGTCAGTCGGTCCATTTGGCTGTCACAGCAGGTTTTCTTGGAAGCTATGCGTCATAAGGACTTGAAATTTGGCATGATAATACAACTTCCTTATCCACATATTTTGCACTAGTTAAAGAAAATATATTCATATGAGAATTAAGAAGGTAACAAACAAAGGTAGGAGGTTTTCGTAGTTTTTATTTTTATTTTGTATATCATGCAAAGTATCATTCGAAAGGGCTTGTTATGTGGAATACAAAAAAAAATGTATAATTTTAAATACCAAGTTCGATAATATACTCAAGAAAATATGCGAAAATAGAGTCACCCCCGTTCTTTATTTAGAAACTACTGAACCTAAAATTTAAAAAAAGTCAGGGAATATAGCGCCTCACTTAAAGCTCTCAGGAAAATTATAACGGGAGTCGTCGGTCTTACAAATTTCTAGCAATTGATGATTAAAAATATGGTACGGAACCCTCTGTGCGCAAGTTTGAACTCGCTTTTGAACTAGCGAATTGGATTGTCATTTTCTGTTTTTATATGATGGAGAAGGAAAATATTACCATCAAACGTTTGGCCTTTCGTCGTTGTCAGTGCTCGCCGGGAAAATGAAAATATTGTGATATCTCCAGGTTGCCGTTGATTTTCAGAGCACATATGTGCCACGAGACTCGTCGTCGTTTCAACGCTCGACCTGTCACAAGAGCGTCGGGTGTTCGGCAACGGTGCGAGACGAGTGGGGGGGACAACGTTATTAAAAAAGCCCGCTTCCGATTAGACCAACTAATTTCACACAGCTCACAAGCCGCTTATTAAATTTTTTTCAACCCTTTCTTGCGCACTCTCAACCTCAAACACGATGAGTGCAGCCTCGCAAGCGCCACTACCCCGTCTTTTACTCGCTGGCTGATGTTTACGTACTTTCGTTTGGACATTGCAAAACACGGTAACGCGAGTGTGAAAACTTTTACGACTTTCCGAGGTGACCCAAAGGGTTTGTGCCAACGCCACGGGGGTGAGTTTCGTCCTCTCCGCGTGTGTGTGAACCGGCCAGGTAGATGTCGCTGACGTTTGAGCAAACGTCGCCCATACGTATATTTCCCTCTCGCCTCTTTGTGACCGAACGACATATGTCCTCACAGAACCCCGTACGCTCTCTGCGTAGAAGTACGTACAAACCCCGTCTCCTCGGCTCACTTTTTTACTGGCTAATTTGTTTAGCCACGTTCGTAACGACATCTCGTAAAAAAAACGCGGAACTCCGACGCATCATCTTTCTCACTCTCGTACACAATTTTTACTTTTTCCTCGTTGTTGGTTTGTTTTCTTCTTTTTCTTCATTTTCACCTTCTTCCTCTTCGGTACTCACACTCGTTGGCCCGTTGCGAATATACTCGTGTCCACCCTTTCGTAGTTCGTGACTCATTGCGTGTTTCAACCCCTAGTCATAACGACGCGAGCGCGCTCGTCTCGCCCCTCCCCCCCCCCCCAACGCGTTCCTAGAGGTTATTATTACCAGCAACAAAGTTATTATTATTATTATTATTTTACAACATGCCGTCGGCGAACACCGTTGGTTTAGAAGCTTTTGATTATGAACCCGGGCAATACCCTGTTTTTGAGAGGTCACACGGTGCCCAGGTACCCAATGGCTTCGGACAAATTCTACGGGTTCGTGCGTGTTGGCAATGAAAATATTCGATCGTTGATTACAGCAACTCGTTAGGACAAAGTCCCTAGGCAACGGCTTCTCAACACCGTTCACGATAATGCGGCGAGTTTGTTTTGAAAAATGGATATTCAAACTTACGTGTCGCGAGTTTCGACGATAAATAAGTAATTACGTCGCGAAAATTGCGTTTCACGTGGTGACGTTGAGCAAGGATAGTTCTGCTCCTGGCACGGGGTGCTTGAGCTTGGTAGCAAAAGTTTTTGCACTTATTTTCGTATGCTGCACGATACGCTGAGGTGGCTGTGGTACGCGGAGATTGAGTAGTACCTACACCGGACGAATGTGAGAGAGTAAAACTAAAGTACATAATAATGACTCCTGTTCCGACGTCGTTCTCATATTTTTCCCGACTACGTTGCTACATCGGGGGGCGAAATAAACTCGGTGTACAAAAAATGATTGCGAGTCGTAAATCAGACGCGGTTGAGTCCAGCGATAAGTATGAACCTGAATGTGGACGATTTTCATGAAAAAAATAACGTTTCCCTTTTTTCCCCGTATTCCGGCGCGCGAAAACCCTGCTTCGTTGTACAATATTTAACTTCGCGTCTCGGCGAGCCCTCGACGAGAGCTTGGAAACTTTTGGCAAAGTCATTCCAATTGGTAAATTTTCACCGTATGCTGAGACAAGTTTCTTTTTAATACACGTCCACCGAGCAATTGTAGCTACGGTTCGTCAGATGAAAAATGTCGAGACACAAAAGTCAATTTCGTTGTATACAAAAATAAATCAATAAATAATTAGGATCCGTGAAGAGATTTCAAATATCTGTGGCTTCTAGGCATAACCGAATAAAGCCAACAGTTTTTTTTCAATCCCTAAATTACAGACTATTTAGAATTCACTGAACGCTACCTTAAGAAGTACGAAAAACTAATTGCAGCCTGACAATTCTGATTATTCTTTTCGTTCGATTTGATCGTTCACAACGCAAAGTCGTTATTTCTCGAAAACCTTTTTCATCGATTCATTCGGTTTCGCCTCTAAACCACGAATGGTTCACCATCGTGAAATAAACGAATCCTTGATTTTCACAGTCACGGTTTACGTACAGAATCGCGAAGACCTGTTTCCAGCAGAGTGGGATAAAATATAAAGTTCAGCGGGGCGGGGAGGGAGGATGGGAACAGCGAACCGAAGCTCGGACGCAGGATGCGTACCCGTGCTTTACTCGAATAATTACTAGAGTTCAATTGGAATTCCACGGGGGCGTGGTTTAATTTCCATGGCACACCGGGCGGCCGAAAACTCGCGCCGCCGTGTGCACACCCTTTGTGCTCTCGCTCAGTTTCGCTTGGCGTATCTTTCGTCTCTCTCGGTCTCTGTCTCTCTCTTTTCGGGGGCCGCACGTTTCCCCGGCGTTGACCTGTCCGTCGTGCATCTCTTCTCTCCACTTTCGCCGAGCAAATTGATTTACAACGTCGCCTTTATTGCCATACGTGGTTGTACCGGGTTGCTGTTGCTACCGCGACGCCTGACGAACCCCGCGCTGTCCGCAACGCCAGAAACCCCACCTCGCAGCGCCGCGTACGGCGGAGTAGGGAAGAACGGGGTTTAAAGTGCCGATTTTATCAATAAATCGCTTAAAAAAACTGGGAAATGAAAACTATTTATTTCGATTTTTAGATTGTTTGGTTTTAAATCGTGTGTAGTTTTTGTATTTATTTTTAGTTTTTGGACATTTTCAACGGTGACACGACAGAAATAACCCTGTAGAGGGGCGTGTTGTGTCCATGTTGAGGTCGGAGTAAAAGCTCTGGTTTCGAACACGTGGGCTTGGTATATTCTATGAAACGGTGCATTTAGTATATCTTGATAATTCCGTACTTGTCATCCACCCTTATGCACCCAGTGCCTAACCAGCACTAATACATTCAGGGGATCCGTCCCGAATGAATATATCTTTGAATTTTAGTCGTGGAAACGCGGAAATATCAGTGAAATTATATTTTCCAAAGCATTTGCTGCTAACTCAACGGTGACTAGAGTACCACGCTCTGCTGACACGATTGTTACGATTTTCTCGGCGCTATCTCTTTCCGTTATTGGAACATTCCCATCGACGCAACTTAACCCTGACGCTTTCAACCTCCTTCTGCCCTAATCATTTGTTAGTCCGTTCATCGGCTCACGAACGTTCCTTTTCTCGACTTCCGAATCGACTACGAACATTCACCGGGCTTTGGCAACTTTCGTGGATTACTTTCGTAGTTCAGCTCTGTCTTGGCGTTGTCGTCGAGATTATTTCTCTGTGTTCCTGATGATGAAAAATAAAAATGTCAAGGCTGATTTGAACCTTCTAGTCCAATATCAAGCATTGCCGGTAACCAGCTGAAGTTTTCCGTTTAAAGTGCATGCCATTTTTTCATTTCTTCCTAATTATGTTGGTGGGACGATAAATGATTCCTGATAAAATCCAATACCACATGGAATTAAGGCCTTACATACAGTTAGAAGGCTTTAAAAAGACGGATTTTCAAGAATTTTTTTCGCGCAGACTATTCAATTTATTAATTTGAAAATTGGTGTACATATTATAATAACCTTATAATATATTTACATATTTTTTATTTGTAAAAATAATCATCGCGAATGTTGCTATCGCCGATCTCCTAGAGCTCCGCAAAAAAACCAATTTTGCGGTGATCACGATATCTCTGGACCGGATTATCTGAAATGAAAAAACCAAATAAATTTCGTTAATATAATACATTATCTAGTATTTAATCGAAGGAATTAGCGAAAAAATAATTTTTGACAAAATGGCGACTTCTCAAAATAAAAGACTCGATTTTGAACGAAAATTTAAGCCTTAAATTGTTTATAAAATGGAAAATATTTATCGGAGAAAAAAAATCTTCGATTAATTACTAAAAAATCTAGTTAAAAAGGTTGTGTTAAAATTTGAAACTGATTGGTTCAGCCATTTTCGAGAAATCTTGATCACCGATTTTGAAAACATAGTTTTGAGAAAAACGCGTTTAAAGTTTCAAAAGCGTTTTACATGTGGTAAATTTCGTTTTTTTTCAACTTACATGAAGTCATCTATTCCAGGGCCATATAATAATCCGTTCGCATCGTTGGCAGCTTCTAATAATTCGATTTGATGCTGTTCGATTTTTTGAAAATTACAAGTGTATGTAACCCCTTAAGGGGTATAAGCCCTCCTTTTATGAAAAAAATACATACAATGTATCATCTCATGCCACGTTTACACAATTTCTCTTACGATTATCACAGAATTTATGAACGCTTCGATCTTTTAATTCAAAATTATGTTTCACTTTTCAATTCAGGAGAATTTATGATGAATGATTCACTTACGTATCTTTAAACTTATCAATTTTTCTTGAATTTATCAATTCATTTTTTTTGTATCGACTAGTGCCTCGGCAAAATCAAAATTCGGACATAAAACAAACAACTACCACCCTGATGATGTATATCCACGTCTTTGATGTTGTCAGCGAGCAAGAGACCGTTCAATTAACATTCAATCCCCAGCTCTCGTGAACGAAGTTTCGATTTAAATAATTCACCGGTTAAAAAATTATCGGATAGAAGCGACTTCAGAGCACAGCCTTCTTCCGTGATCAATGAAATTACAATATCGCTCCGGCAATATTCCTTCCGCGTAAACGAGAAAATAATTATTCGATTTCCACTAAGCTCTCATCCCTTAATGGTCTCGTATCAAGGCCCACCACCTTGTCCTATATCGTACCCCTTAAATAACTTTCGTCCACAGTATCAAAGAACATTTAACCGCATCGCATCTGTCAGAGACCCATGGGGACGAGGATGACCGACTTTCGCTGATGTCGCTAGTGATTGATATCCCCTCTCAACGACAACTGATAATAAAAAAAATAATAAAAAATAAAAAAAAACGTTTTTCCATCTATTATGTCATCCACATTCGCATTTTCGTGTATCGGTCAGAGAAGCTTCGATACGTGCTCGTATGGGTTTGAATCTTCATACATCTATGCGGGGTTATGTAACACGCCTGAATATAGAATCACGTGTGCTCAATACGCTGCAAAAAGCTTTTGGCATACACGCACATGGCATCTCTACGTGTACATTGGGGGTACGCGCGACCCGGTTTACCGATCGTGAGTGATAGATGGCTACGGCGGTGAATACTACCCTCGCGCGCTAGCTATTCAAAGAAGAAAAAAAAACAAATAAAAGAAATATGATTTCGAACAAAAAAAGACCTCGCCGAAATCACTGACCGATGACGCTCGCCTAGAATATGAGAAAAAGAATGGAATTGTCACTCGCTTCCCATTTTTATTTCGAGGCAGCAGTGCTCGATATTTTTTACATCCTCGCTGAACGTTAGCGTTGCTTGGTAATTTTTTCCTTTCAAATCGCTTCACGAGTGAAATACGAATTAAGTAAAATGATAAAACAATCAAGATGGATAATGAATACCGAAAAAATAGAGTTTTTGTAGTCATTGATCGCAAATAGTTATATTCGTTTCGAGAAATGTGACGAATTTATCGAGTTATCGGGAGAATTGTTTCCTCTATGGTCCATTAATCTCGGAGATATGCTTCATCGGAGGTCATTAACGAGCCAGTGAGCCATTGTCCGTGCGGTCGTGGATTGAAAGCCTTTCTCATCTGCTCGACTCGATGAAAAATTGATTGGGGCGTAACGAGCGAAGGAGCGCGATTTCGATGGCCCAGGGACAACGACGATGCGGAAGAACCGTGTATATAATCGAGAAGGGATCGCAGAGTTTGGAAGAACGTAGTGAAAGAAATATCCCTGTGTGCCACAAACTTTGAGCACACTGGGAACGACGTGAAAAAGTAAATTGATCGACGATCATAAAAGGACCGAACCCTCTTTTTTTGGACTCTCGTTCTTTCTCGAAATGCGTTAGGTACGATCGCGACTACTCGGTCGACTGAAAAAAGAAAAGTTGGAGAAACAATAATAATAATAGTAATGATGATAATAGTTTTCTCCTTTTAGAAGCGGATATAACACTTTTTTAACCAATTATATATTAATTTATATTATTATTATTATTATTATTATTATTATTATTATTATTATTATTATTATTATTATTATTATTATTATTATTATTATTATTATTATTATTATTATTATTATTATTATTATTATTTGAATTCTGATCCACGTCCGGGAGTCGTTAGCCAGAAACAAACCAGCTGTTTGGACTGCGACATCAGCATCCTCGATGTCATATACGTATTTCAACCACATGGAGGGCCCAATAATATGGATTATTGACACTCATAGCAAATTTCAAACGCAAACGTACGTTTATCGGTTGTGTTACCGCATATCGAAAACTGAATGTACATCCCATTTGTGTAATAGAAAATAGTTAGTTCCACATGCGAACGGTGATATTCGATCAGAGAAATTTAATGCCTTTGAACGACCGAACATTATCATTATACGCAAATCAAAATTCATTCTTGAAATATCCATTCAAAACCCGCATTCGTGATTGGCGATTCGTGTGTTTGAAATTAATACGTATTTAAATCGATCTAGTGGGTACTTCGTAGTTTTTGGTAATTAATACAATCGTAACGTATTGATCGAGAGTACTTGGCATCCAAAATGATTTCTTCGGTCAATTATTCTCGAGGTTCGATATCGTTTAATTCGAATAACGAACCGGTTGTTATTATTGATATTCAATGTATTTTCTCGGTCTATCGCCTCAACTCAATGCCAAAAGAACCAGCAAACGCTATCATAATACACGAATCAAAATCCAGTCTTGAAATATCTATTCAAAACTCGTGCTCGTGATTGGCTATTCGTGTGCTCGAAATTAATACGTATTCAAACCGATCGAGTGGGTACTTCGTGGTTGTTGATAAGTAATACAATCGCAACGGATTGATCGAGAGTACTTGGTATCCGGAATGATTTCTTCGGTCAATTATTCTTCAGTTTCGATATCGTGTAATTCAATTTTGGTCCGGTTATTATTATTGATATTCAATGTACTCTCTCGGTCCATCGCCTCGACTCAATGGCAAAAGAAACCCTATTTGCCCGATAGCCGAGACGATTAGCCTCATTGGCGGGATACTCGAGGGCTGCTTATGGTTTCGGCGCTTGATGCTGGCAAGCGAACGAACGAACGGGCTTTTGTGACCATCGAGCACCGCCGAGACTCGTGGTCTTTCACTCGAGGATGCTTTCACGTCGTTTCGTTTGATTAATGAGCACGCGATACGATTTTATGTTCGGCATTATACAGGAATGGCGCGTGGAAACGAGCGGTTCGCGTCGATTAGGGTGGTAAACCGTGGACGCGGTCTTCCGTATACTCACTTTTCTTCGTAATATCGTAACGTTGCGACATTGAGTATTGTGTGTTGTGTAATTAGTTTTATGCGAATAAACTGTCGCGCGGTAAAAAATCGAAGAAGCTCGGTAATGTGGGAGCTAACTTGCGGTGAAATGTTATTTAATTCGGGGTCCTGAGAACATCACAACATTTGTGCGTGTGAATTTGTTCTAAGTTTGTTGTAATTTAGTGGACGTTTTTGTTTTTCGTGAATTTTTTATTTCAAACTTTTAAATAGATGTACCTTTTGAAACGGACACTATCGCGACAATTCATATCTTATAGTGACGTATCTCGACTGTCAATACTTGGAAAATAAAAAAATACATATTCAAATTCGAAAAATGATCAAGACTTTTGTAAAAGAAAGTCCTTTCGTCGACATATTCTCGGAATTGTTTTTTAACGACAATAGGTTGTACTAATTATAATTTTCGAATAAAATTAAATTGCTTCTAATTTTCAAAGACTCGACGAATCCTCTGGCGCTCTTTGAATTTTCAAAAAATGAATGCTCCAATTAGTAGCACAACTTTTAGCGCTTGGGATTCAACGAAACCCCTGTGACCATTATGAAATTATCGCAAACTGTAAACTTGTCGGTTGAAAGAAAAACTGAGTTCCTAAATTTATAAAAACCAAAAATGATATTAAACGAAATATTTGTTGTATTTTTCATTAAAAAATCTTTTATTTCACCGTGTCGGTGATGAAATTTCTTCACGCCCGTTGAATGAATAAGTACTTGACTAGTGGTAGGGTAGCCAAAGATATCTCGGGCGTCGCCGATTGGCCGATGCGTCGCAGAAGTTAACAAGGGTTCTTCGGTTTGATCTCGCACCGGCGAGCGACAATCGCCGTAGGTACGCCGCCGGGGTGAAATCGCCGTGGGTCTCACGTCTGGCCAGTCGGTCTGTACGCGCCGCTGATGTCCAACCGGTGGTTCCCGACATTGACGTTCCTCGTTACTCTCTTACCAATTATCGTTCGTTGCGGCCGCGGCGCAAACGAGGTAACGCGCCCGACTCGTCGGCATCCAACCACCTTTTTTAATTGACACCTGTTTCGCATCCATGAATATTCCACCTGATTGTACACGCCATACCCGTTTCGCATCGTTGAAAAACCAGAGCTGCATAACGACGTTCAAGACCGTACATTTTATATGGATATAAGTAGATTATAACCGAATTTCGTCTGACGTTGAGGATCAGTGAAACTTGAAGTTTTGCTCAAATCTCACCCCCCCCCTCCTGCCGCCGCCCGCCGTCGCAAAAACAATTAGAAACATTTAATCTAATTTTCTGTCAAATTCTTAGTCAGCCTTTGTAAGTTCGAATACCTTTGTTGCCCAAGTGAGATAATATATATATGTGTTTGATTGTTTTAAAATAATGAAATAATTGAATAAAACAAAAAATTCAAAGGTACACCTTAATGTTGAGATGTAGAGCTGAAATTTGAAGGATATTCTTTTTTTTAAATCAACTTCAGATTTTTTCCCCGGAAGATTTTTTTTTAATTTGAAAAAAACATTAAATTTAAAAAAATGTACAAGTACACCTTCGGATTAAGGTAGAGAGATGAAATTTAGAGGATCTTTTTTTTACGGTCAACTTCAGATTTCTCAAGGAGCAAGACAGCTTTTTTTCAACGCCCACTCTAATATATATATATATTTTTTCACCATCGAAACTCTTATGAATTCACAATTTATTTATCAAAAAATGCACAACTCGTAAAACACGGCCTTTATTCTTTTCCAAATTTGTTATTCGGTGCCTTGAATAGAAACAAAACGTTTAAGACCTCGCTCAACTTGGCCGGAGGCTTTATTTGAGAATTCACAAAGTAAAAAAAATACCATTCATTCATTTATTCTAATTCATGCTTTTCCTCCCCATTGTGTAGCGATTACTTTCGATAATTTTATTCATACAAACATACTCTCCACACATACTCCACTGACACGTGAAACCAACTCACCCCTGTCCTCGACTCAACGGTCTAATTCACGAATTCAAAACGTATTGTACGACCCCGATTTCACGATTGCGTCAAAATACGAGTCATTGGCAAAGCATACACATACGCACACACATGGAGCTTCATTTCACTGCAGATGAATGGTAAATCGATAAAGCTCTCGAATCCCAACCGCAATTGCACAGGATGTAAGCCGATTCTGCTGAGCGTTGGCTCACACTGAAATACGCGAGCGGGCGGGTAGAGGGGGGGGGGGGGGAGGGAGATTATACTACACCAAAACCAAAGCTCGGCGCGTTGAGCACGAGAGTGCAACAGGAGCTCCGCAGCATCCCGGTGCTGTCCGGATCTGAAACCATAAGAACTTTATCTCTCTCGATTATCCCTTTGACACGAAGCTACGTTAACCATACGTGAAGTTTATCGCTCGAGTCCTCCCACCGTCTTCTCTTTATCTTTCTCTCCGTTCGCGCTCTACTCGCTTTTCCCCGCCTTCCTCTCGCCCTGCCTCGGTATCTTTCGCTCTCTTTCGGTCCGGTCCGGTCCGATGAAACGATCCAATACGTTTTACCATAGTGACGTGAAACCGTATGCCTGGGCTCACTAGCGTTCGAGTTCCAACGTTGCTCACCATCATTTTCACGTCTGCGCGATTAGCATAATTGAACGTTGTACCGTAGCCCCGGTGTACCCGGCGAGTAACGAAGATGGAAAGAATGAACCGAGAGATAGTCAAACTGGGTTATATATACGTATGTTGCACATACGCGGGATTGAACCGTGGGGGTAATTACCTCTTGCCAAGAAACGAAGAGTGCCGGCATCATGCTGCTAATTATACGTCTGCGCTCTCTATCTTCTTTCTTTCTTTCTCACTCCATTTCAGTATAATCGCTGACTCGTCCACGGAGCTAACGTACCCTCGTCGAATTCGTGGTGGAAATGAAGAACGGGCGTTGATCAGCAGCAACAGCAACAGCGGCAGTACACTATTTACCAGGTTTTCGATGTAGCCTCGATCTGATCCTGCTCCGGTCAATCGTCCTGGACTCTAGAGAGTGCCAGATCTTCATTAACCTTTCTTGTGCACCGGGGGATGACATACGCCAGCATATTTTCAAGCGCGATTTTGTCGTAAAACTTTTTCTCAGGAATGATTCATCTTTGATTTGATGATATTCGAAAAAGTTAATGACACCTGCTAGGCCTTATTTGAGATGCTTCGAAGAGTACTCAATATTTTCAAGTTATACCCCATATGCAAAAGATAATTTTTAACAGGTGTGCACAGCAAAGGTTAAGTTATCGGCATTAAAACCGCTTAGGCTAATTTTTTTCATTGCTCATTTAGAGTTCTGTTTTTCGCCTTAATTCGTTTTTGTCACGCGACTCACGTCACGCAAATCTTTAATAGATATTTTTTCATCGCCCACTCGTTTCATTTATTTTTTGTTTAAAAAAAAGTACGATCGAAGAATTGTCAATTCGTCGGATGGATTACGTTTTACATTGGAGTTACCAGTGTCCGATCGAAAAAAAAAAAAAGGAAAAAAAAATTATATACGTATAGGATAGTCGTTATTCGGTGCACGCTCGGACTACCTTTCCCGGTTATTTTCACGCTTTGGAATAGCTGGTAGCCATCCCCGGTTCCGGATGTGAATCTCCCCCGAGTCGATATGGGTTTTCAAACGCAATCCTGATAGCCGAATGATACGCGGGTGAATCGCAGGTACAGGACAGGAGATCCGGTAGCAGGGCAGAATATATATATATATATACAATGATATCCAACTGCGCTGCAGCCAACCAGATCGCCACGTGCCACGTAATCACCGTTACAATGGAATCGTCGAGTACGTTGCATGAAAAAAAAATAAATTATTATGTCGTACGGAAATAAACCGACCTAAAAGTAAATGCGGGGTACATTCGACGACCTAGTTTATACCGATCGAAGCTTGTGAATTAAATGATCGTATTCAACTTTTAATCTTATATGTGCAATAACTGACTTGATGCAATTATTGTTTCATTCGATTTGCCTCGATCGTTCGTATAATAAGACGAAGCGGACCATAAGAGCTCATCGATCGGTCCGCCTATCAGTCATCCAATAGTACATTAATTCCTTATCCTATTTTAATTCCTATCTTCGAAGAGAATTGAATTATCGTTTTTAATTATGACAGAAAGAAAATCAATAACATGGAAATATGAATGATCAAGAACGTAAATGTCGAAACAGTGATAAAGCTCGTTGAAAAAAAATCACGAATCGTTAAAAAAAATTTGCATCGCTCGTTAAGGTTATTTAGGTTACTCCTATGTTATCAAAACATTAATATATTAATGAACTAGTACGTAAATGACGTAACAGTGATAAAACCCGTTGAAAGGAAATGTACGAAACGTTGGAAAAAAGTATAAATCGTTTGTTTATCGACGTCAGCGTGGAAAACGAGTGGAGATAATTGAACGTTTGTTGTCTGCCACCGCGAGGGTAGCCGGAATATACTCATCTCTCTCGATAAAGTGTGCCAGCTAAAAGACTCTTGAGAGCCGCGAGCTTATCGGCACCGCGAAATCGAGATTCGATCTTCCGATTGACGACAGATTTTATTCCCTGAGCGAGAACGGGCGGCAGGACGATCGAAGGTTTGAGTGTACTGGGACGAAGGATATCGCTCGTGTAACCTGTCCCGTACTCTCCATACCCGTGGTGCTTATATACATATGGGGCATTCCATGACAAGTCGATCGAGTTCTGGTGGTCATTTTTTAAATCGTTTTCATAATTTTTCATTCGAAAGTACTCATCGAAAAAAACGAGCCCAATTTTTTTCAAATTAAAAAAAAAATATATTTTTCGAGATTTTTTTTTTTTTAATAAAAAAAATTAAAAAAAGAATGTCCGTTTTTTTCGCCTGAAGAAATTCACAGAATTCTTATGAATCATAAAGAAATTTTCAAATACTATTGCAAGATTGAGCTTTCAAAACTACCGGAGAAAAAAAATAAAAATCAAAAAATTGTATACGTGTCAAATACAGCACCAATATTTGTTGGCGAATTTTTTGATTTTTATTTTTTGTCTCCGGTAGTTTTAAAAGCTCCATCTTGCAATAGCGTTTGAAAATTTCTTTATAATTCATAAGAATTCTGTAAATTTTTTTAGGCGAAAGAAAATGGACGTTCTTATTCTTTTTTTTTTATTTCAAAAAAAAATCTCAAAAAATATATTTTTTTTCTTAATTTGAAAAAAATTGGGCTCGTTTTTTTCGATGAGCACTTTCGAATAAAAAATTATGAAAACGATCTAAAAAAATGACCGCCAGAACTTGATCGACTTGTCATGGAATGCCCCATATACATGTATATATCCTCAGTGGAAGAGCGGTCGTACGCTCGCGTACGGCCAGCACAAACCAGCCGAGATTCACGAGAGAGCAAGTTGTCAGGACGCTGTACGTACGAGCAAGCAAGCGAGAACGACCCGAGCTCTCGCGCGCGGGCGCGCGCGCGGCCTGATCGCGCGTGGACAACGACTACGGGGATGCAATAAAATCCGTTGTAAGTTCAAAGAGCCGCGGGATGCGGGTCGGGGTCCGGTTGATACGGTCGTTCGCGTGACAGCCGGTGATTCCCCGATATGCCAATAAGGAAGGGGCGCATTGGCAGGCGTTATCAAGATAGCGGGGGGTCCCACTGTGAGAGAAGTGCATGGTGAAAGAGGTAGATTGTCGATGAGTTTAGCCTTGGAAGTATGCAAGAGAGAAAGAGAGAGAGAGAGCGAGATAAAAAGACCCGGCACAACCGATCAGCAGAAAAATCCGTTGATCTTTGCCCCATCTCGATTCCTTCTTCCCTCTCTTCGTAGTTATCCTCTCAGGCTTGCTCATTGGGCTCGATATCGAGGTTTATTAACTCGCGAGCGCCCCAGCTTCCCCAGCGAATTAAATAAAATTGGTCCTTGCATCTTAGCGAGATCCATTGACGTGTCGAGGTCTCTGCGTGCTTTCGTCGGTCTTGCGACTCTTCGAGATATTACCGAGAGCAGCTTGTTCGAGCGAATGAGGCTAGCCAAGCAGAATTCTCATGGAATATTCACCTTGCCTGTGTATATGCAACCGTGTGTAGTATTCGGCGGTACCGTGAGGCAGTATCCACACGTATATCTATATATATATGTATATGACCGACTACATACAAGCCGGAGTCGGCACGGATCGAGGGAGAAGCGAGGAAATTTTGCGAGCTGGCTGATCGCCATCGGATCGTTATCGCGATACTCGCTGCGATTGGGGAGGAGATGTGCTTGCTCCGTCTTGGTTTCTCCGCTGGCTGAAGAAAGGGATGAAAGAACGAGAACCAGGCTGAACGTCGATATATGTACGCTAGACCGAGACAACTGGACTGGGTTTGTTCCAGATTCTGTACAGATGAGAAGTGAATAAAACCAGGACGTACCCGTGATACTACCCCCCCCCCCCCCCCCCTCTGCCCCGTACGAGACGGGAATTCCAAATTAATTCCGGTAAATGAGGGAAGCGTGATGTGAACGGAATAGTAGGTTTCGACAAATCAAAGAATACACATGAGTAATGTACCGCCGTTCGATTACGGTGGGCCTTCCGTTGTGTTCATAGTTGGGGAAAAATACGGGTTCGAGAGAAAAGGCTGGATTGCCGGTTCTATCGAATGCCCTACCATTATACGCTTTATGAGAGCTTTTCGCTTTCGTCGAAAAGCGTTTGCGTAAAAGCCTTCCGACACCCCGTGATATCCCCGATGCTCTCTCACCTACTGACAACTCCACCGGGATCCACTTTGTTGTAGGGAAACTCGATAGCTACTTGCTCGACTGACGAACGAGCATCGGGATTTGTTGCACTTTGCAAAGTTCTAAACCCTGTGTATCGTTTTCTTTTTTTTCTTTTGCGGTCGGCTTTCGAAAGAGTGGACGTTAATGTGGGGTTCGGAAGGATGGCAAGCGAGGGAAGTAGATTCCGAAAGGTGATATGAGCTGTGAAAACAACAGCTTGTAGGAAATGGTGAGAATGGACAGCGATGGTGACTAATGGTTCGGTCAGCTGTTGGAAATCGGATCATTTCCGTCGGACAATCCTTCTTCCCTCATGAGTCCCCGTCAACGGTGGGTATTCGAAGTCATCTTGTTGTCAACGCTGTCAGCACCGGATGTATTAGCGCTGGAAAAATATTTTTATTCCAAACGGAAGAGTCGTTTCCTTCCTCCCGAGGGTTGCTTTAATAATGACTTGCAAATGCCTCATTAATTTTCAATATGAATTATTCGAGAATCCTAAGAGCTCTCGAAGTTTAGAATTTCATTGAAGCAAAGCCTCGAGTGGGCTTGAGAAAAGCCGGCTGAATTCCATTCCATCGTAACTCGAAATTATCTTCCCTCGACGTATTCAACAATTAACAAAAAAAATACTTCGTTGTCCGTATTCTTGCAGCGATGATCTCAACGATAGCGTCAAAGCAGTCGTTGAAAATATTCGAAAAACCAAAGTTGTTAAACATCCGAGGATGAAGGGTAAAACGCAGGGGCGCACGAAAGCGACCCTTGATTGTTCGACGTCGGTGTGGGCGTGGAACGAGAGGGTAGATGTTAGTAGAGTCGAGATAATTTCAAACATCGAAGGCAACGCGACTCAAGTATGATAACATCGTCTCTATTTCGTTGTAGCATATTCCACCTACCCCGTTCCCATGGATTGTTGTTAGAAAAAGCACAAACCACTCGTCGGCACGAGTTCCAGACCTTCGACCTTCCTAACCTCCTCGAGGGGCGGGCTTTTAATGTGCAAGAAGGGTAAAAGCAACCCGCTAGATAAATTTCTCGAGGCTATATCGATCGCTGGAAGTGACTTTCAACCTCTTGTCAGCACAGCACCGTCCTTTCACTTGTGATTCGAGGCGAACGGTTTGTGCCAACAACACTTGGATCGAGTGGACGAAAAACAAGGAAGACCATTTTTTCCCTCCCGTTGAAGTATACCGCATTAAGAATCCGGATGTTCAGCGGTTAAGGCGAGCTGGTGATGCGGCACACATCCAATCTCGACACCTTTTTCGTTAGGTTTCGTAGCTATTAATCGAACATTTTACAATTCCCTGTCGTTCCTGATATTCGCGTTTAGTCACGTTGTCAACATCAAAGGATCCAGGAGTAAAGTTCTCCAACGACAATTCATCGCTAGTCCCGCCAACCAGATATCCTTGGACGTGTATTTACGGTACGAACATTCCCGACGATCTGTAGTGTATGCTACGGTCACAGAGTATACGCACACATCGCTCGGTGAAGCGCGGGGATGACAAGCGTAGAGTTGAAGCGTGATGCACGACGTGGAGATACGCGCTATCGTACCAATAACCGTTCAAATAATAGTCCCCGAACCCGGTCGAACGCTCGGTCGGAAGAGCTTGTGCGAGTAACCAAGCTAGCTTCTGGTTCTGGTTCTGGTGCTCCGCTGGCACTGTTGCCAGTGAGGGAACCACGGTTCGGTAGGGGTGCGCCGTTCGAATACTCGCCCCGACCCGAATACATCGTCCGAACTCAAGCGGATCCGCGAACCAGCTGCGGACGTGTGGTTTTCACAAACTTGCATGTTGCTTGCTTGTATGTTGTATACAGGGTGATCCGTTAAAGTTGGTCCAGGAGAATAGCTCGAGAGCACTGTATTTTGGGAGAAGGTGTTGGCGATAAAAGTTTCACGGTTTAAAGGGGGCATGTACTTTTTTTTACAATAGTGGATTCTACACAAAAAAAACGTTGACTATCAATTGTTTCTTTCTACATCCAGTTTTTAAGATATGTTGACCTGGATAAATATAACATTAACACAGGCGGACCAGTACATTGGCCTGCTGGGTCGCCAGATCTAACAAGTCGTGATTTTTTTCTGGAAGAAAAAAATTCACTGTGCCGTCCTGCATCTTTTATAGAACTTGGAAAGGAGGTCGACGTTAACGAACATAACTTGAAGGTTTAATGAAATAAACTTTTTTCTCCGAATCGATTCGAAATGTACTGTTTTATTGGATATCTATTTCATTAATTTTAAGACTTATTGAAAGATTGATGTACAAGGAACAATTTCGGATCGATTTTCTGTGTAAAAAAAATGACCTGGTAAACCTCCACCGAATGAAAAGAATGATAGCATAGTGTTTCACCCACTTTGATCCATGGAACATTTATAGCAAACATCTTTCTCCCACAGTCAAATACGTTTTTTTCAGATATTCTGCTGTGCCAACTCGAATGAATCACCCTGTGCATACACGAGTGCGACGAATAAACCGTCGTGCAACCGTTGATGCGTCTTGGCAAGTGCTATTTCATTTTCGCCAACTGATAATCCGACATGGATGTCAAACTCGAATGTTCTCGGGCGTCTTGACGTCTTGGTTGTTTCTTCCATCTCGGCAATATTTTCGATTCAAGTGATTTCGAATACCAATAATAATATCGATGAACGATAAATCTGCGGAATAACGTATCGTATCGTGCCAAAGGGTGTCATTCGGTGTGATATGCCACGTTAGCACGTGGATCAGACGATATTTCCGGTCTCGATGTCCAAGAATAAATGGATCGTGGTACACTCGTTATCTTCAACGTTTACTACGTACCACAGTGCACGTCGTACGCAGTGTAGATATGCCACGGAAAACGCACGAGCATTCGATCTTCGACTTCCAATCGCAATGGTTTAGGTCACGTCGGCAAATTATTGCGGCTATTAAAGACCGACGTATAAACGGCATCGTCGTATGTTCTGGCATGTTCCCCCATCTCTCATTTCTCTCAATTGATATCACTTTGTAGAACCAGAATATTCATGGCGGATAGACCAAAGGAGATCAAACTAACGTTATTGAATCATAGCACTTCTCTGTCGGAATTACAGCAGTACATATACCTCCCAAGTAAAACTCTCGTGTGACGAAACGAATAAGGATATGTTAACGAATTATACTTTATCAAATTATAAAGTTGTCGATTACTGAACTTCGGCAACATTTTGTTTATTTGATTAAGCTCTAATAGCTGAAGTTTTCGCTGATCTGGCCATTTATTTTTTCTGCGGAAAAAATGTAAGCACGACACAACATCGGTGATACCGCCAGACCCTGTGGCATGAAGTAAGGTTTGAATCCAGTGACAATCTTTGCAAAACAAACGACTGACAATCAAGAGGCCGAATAAGCTGATTTACTATCTCCTGTTCATCAGGGGTAGGGCTCGAAATCCAGAATCTCATTCTGCCGAAAACGTATACATAGATATAGTGGCGTAGCTCGCTTCACGCGTTGTACCGCGTGAAGATGGTTTTCGGCCGAATGAGATTCGGGATTTCGAGACCTACCCTTCATCAGTCTTCCATCTTCCGTGTGCTCCCGACAAAAATCTGCTCACTTTCAGTAAAGTACATTCATAACAGGTTAGTCTCCTTATCACTGTCCTCCATGAGAAAATCTGTGAACCACTTTTCATTAAACGTGCGAACGTGATTTATCCTTTTTTTATTTTGGTTGTCGTGACGGAAGACAAACGGGGGTTGGATTTAATCAGCGAAAGAAATATCTGTACGCAATATGTTATTGAAAAATTAGGTCACCTAATGAGGTTTGAAATTTAACGTCAAAGCAGATTACAAAATTCGATTGCCTGGTTCGTCAGGGGATATACTGGAAATTGACTCCCTTCCGCCGATACAATAAGCATTCCGCTTCCTCTAAGTTTTTAGGTTCTTCATATTCTATTAAAATCTCGCTCTCTCTTTTCACCTAACTTCGTTACCGAAACAATATTTCATCGGTTGACTTGATATTGGTCCTACCGTTATTTCCTCCTCAAACCTCCAAACCCTTGACATTTTTTAGATAAATAAAACGTGATGCTCAGTGATGCGAAAAATGAAAAAATAAAGGGAAAAAATGAAAAAAAAAAGTACAGAATTGCATGCAGGCCAGAGAGCTATAGATAACATTGCCCGTTAGTGGACGCCGGTCGCGGGTAGGTTTGAAATGAAAAATGCGGAGAGGGCGGTAGAAATGTAATATAGATTCGCAGATAGCCGTCGTCCAATTAGAAAAATACGGCTGCACGGCGTGTGGTGAAATGGTTAAAAAAAAAGAAAAAAAAATTCTCGAAGCGATGGAAACACGTTCAGGTTGGATACCGTTTTATTTTTGGGTCGTGCACCGGTGTATTTGTAGTTTGGGCTATCGGCGTATCGAGTTTACCTTTTTATAACAACATTCGAAGCAATGAAGATATAGGAATGACGATCGAGTAAGCGAACCGGAGCAATAAACGTGGAACCACAGCAGCTAGAGCTAGAAACGTAGGTCAGAGACCCAAATTCGCTACAATGAACTGGCTTGACTGATTAGACTGTGTAAAAAAAAAAATAATAATTTTTTCACTACAACCTTGTGGCCCGAAATGTTAGTGATTAACCTGAAAAAAATTCTCGCGGCTCACAAGCTATTTCGGATGTAGGTCATTTTTGAGAATTCTCTGATATTTCTGCAGAGAATTCTATTCCCGACAAAATTGTATTCAGGAAATTGACTTTCAAGTCTTTTTCATCGATTCACTCTGCAAATGATGCACGAAACTTTTTTTCCCTACTTTATTTAAATAGAGAAGGAGAACGCTCCCCTCCGCTTGGTAAAGATTTTTTTTTTTTTTTTTGAGTTTGCTTGCTGCGCGGATTTTTTTAAAGGTCAACCACCAACGTTATAGCTTGCACCACACGACTACTTTCTCGACCAATTACCGGCCATGGTCCCTGCATGGGCCAACTGGATCCTGCACGAACTTTGACAGTCCATCATTCTGAATTGACCGGTGCGATCGTGTTAAAAAAAACTCTCAAATATACTTCAAACATTGTTTGATCAACTGATAACAATAAAAAATTGTTGCCACCGTCCAATGGACAATGTAGCATGTACGAACGACTGTTAAACTGTGATCAAACGTTTCCTCACGAAGAAACTTCAATTCGTTTGATACGGTTATTTCTCCGATTGAGGTTAGCAGTTTGCGGATTTCTTGGGACTCGTGCGATAAGCCAAACACACTCGGTCGGTTGACCGCGCTGACGATTCGATTCCCCGTGGCAAGTGGCACAGCCGACGTTTTGAATCGAACAACATAGACGCGTGCCAATTGCCGTAGTGATTGCCGAGTTCCGAGTTTGTCCCAATGGTTGTGCTGCTCAAGCTATTGACATGCACCGGCACGTGTGTCCACAGTACCGTGTTAGGCGGTATCAACCAATGACACGTGAAACTTATCGACGTTCCGAAGCCACCGAGAGGTCATTGACGATTGATCCATAGTGTGGGCTGTGGCTCACAACGGAATCGGCTCGGAATGATGAGCATTCCGATCCACTTCCCTGTTTCCGTTATTTGTCGTCATTAGTAGGACATCGAGACTTCCGATTATCGCGTGGGATTGCTGAGTTATCGTCGTATCCTGATAAAAGGTTTAGAAAATGAAACAAAACAATTTCTGTTTCGCTGACTCTTTTGTTATTTCAGTCTTATTCTTGACGTCTCGGAATTATTACGGAGGCGCAAATTATTAATTTTCGATGAAAATGATAAATTATTATTTTATCCGAAGATTGATTTTTTTTTGTCTCGACAGTTAAGATCCAGAACGCATTGTGAATCTCGAAGACACGGATGAACAGTAGTTTTACTCTCAGTGCGCTCGAGTGAAAGCTCTTTCGTGTGGGGATTCGTGTTCGTGTAACAGTCGTTATTCTCATCACAAGAAAAGGGTATACATCCGTCGCCGGAGACTTTTATTCTCGCGTTACTGCACTCCCGTCCGACTTTCATACCTTTTCTTTTTTTTTCTTTTGCCTCGCCACATTCTATCTTCGTCTTTCGGATTCCATCCCAGATCTCTGTCCGCTACTGCACGGTGCCGATTATAAATTGTTCGTATTAAACCATGAAACGATTCAAGCACGCCGTAAGAAGAGACGCCACCCTCGTAATAAGCACTCATTGTCGTTCATGAGGCTTTTGTTAACGTTACCTCGTATTTTTCTGTTCTTATCCAACATTCGTCTCGGTTTTATTCTCCTTTACTTTTTCTTTTGTAATAATCTTTACGTTTATCCGCTTCCGTATTTTCGTAGATGCAAACGAGTGACTTCCTCGCAACTTTGATCGCTTTCAGTATTTTCAATCTGATTTGTTTAATAATTAGAATGTTTAATTGAAATCGAGGTAATAAAATGTTCTGTCGACGATAAATATTATCATAGTAACGAATATTATCATTTCTTTTCTGTTTCACTTTTTGTACTCGTTTGTGAGATCTTTTCATCAGCCTTACTCATATTTCCCAATTAATTTTCCAAATTGAAGACGCAGAAAAAAAATTCAATAAATTCAGACCGTCAAAAACTTTTTTTCATCCAAACATCGATGGTCTTCTCTCCCACTAATGCTTGTTGAGCGTAATCAGAATCTTTCTTCGCATGTTTTCAATAATCTAATTAGATCTACGGTTCGTCGACGCCGTATGAATTTGCAAATTTGATTGATCGACGTCAGCAATGGGTTTCATCGACGGTCGAGGGCCTCGACGAAAATGGCAATTGCAAGCAGAGCGTGATATACAGTACTAGAGGCGGAAAGGCGAATGAGGAGGAGGAGGACGCGAGCCAAGCGAGGCGATCGGACTCAATGGCGTTGGGAAAAGCTGGCGTTTCTCCACATATTCGTAGCCGCCGCGCCGCCGCGCGATTCGACCATATCTCGTCGATTCTAGCTTGGAAATGCCAAAGCGGCTTCACCGCCGCAAGCTCGGCTATAGATCTCGGCTAATGGCATATTTCACCGGGAAAACGGCTGAGCCTCGAACCATCCCGACGTTATACACGTGGATCACCAAATGCAATTGACCGAACGTTGAGCGTCACGAACACTGCCCGGTATTCTCACAACATAGACTCTTCGCGTGCACGGATGTGCGATGCATAACGTCACGTGTCGATCAATTATATTATTGGAAGAAAAATTTAAAGAAACGAATCAAAACTTGCAAACTGTTCCTTTCGAACTTGAGGTTATGCACAAGGTCCTCTACGAGGATTTTTATTACGTTTTACTGTCTCGTGGAAGATTTTGGGCATGACCTTAAATTCCAAGGATACATTTTGTAATTTTGTTTGCCTGCAGCTTGTTTCCCATATGGAATTCGGTTCGTTTGACCAATCTTCACTGAACTTCATACATAGTACGACCAAAAGTGACATTCCCTGCATGTCATGAGGGGAGTTCGATTCGTTGAAAGTGACGCAACTTAGAGCGATAACGTAAATTTTTTCGACGATTCCAAGTCCTATAAAATCTGATCCCCTCGAACGATCTTCATCAAATTTTATACATAGTACGACCGAATAATGTTCCATATATGTAGCGAGTCCGGGTTCAATCGATCGAAGCTAACGTGAGTCGAAACGAAACGTTTAAAAAATTTCGAAGTGCTATAAAATCTGAACTTCCCGATGGGTTCCGCCCAAATTCAATATCAAACATCCTTGAGCATCATTCTGTTCGTGAAGGACTATTCAGATCGATAACTCAAGATTTGCGAACGCTAGAGTGGTAGCCGACGTTTTTTCGGGAATCCGCTGGGCCAGTTATTACAAAAATTACGGACGACAGAGAACTGATTCCTATCGGTTTTGGTATATTTTGAACATATTGACATGAAAATCCCAACAATAACCCTTCGTTCTTCACCGTGACGTAGCTTCCTCTATAAGGAAGCCAAAATTCGAAATAAATTACGTAAAGCTTGTCGTGTCTAACCTCAGTAGCCGGAAAAGAATGTTTGGGCAAAGCGTTTGACGCTGATGGTCGGATAAACGTGACGCAGAGATTCGGTCGATGAGATTTTCCTTCGAAACAAAATCTCCGAAGGGTGGAAGTTCGATAACTTGATTACGCAATTTCTCGATGTACGTCCTGGTGGTCCCTATCCGAGGTATCTGTTGCTCGGGATTAATTTAATGGCCTCGCGGGTTGCGTCGAGCAAACGAACGAAATCCCCGGGCTCGGTTGTGCGTGCTCGTCGAACGGGAACGCCAATGTTGGTTTCACGGTTCAGCCATACGTGAAACCATGAGTACGACATAAGCTAACCGTTCGCCCACTCTGATATTTCCGATGAACAAAATCGTCGTGACAAATATATATAATTCTTTCTTTATAACGGGTAATCGAATTTCCTCCCGTTGACAAAAGTTTGAAGAAACGAGACGCAATAATTGATTGAAATTAATTGTCAATTGTTTTCTTCCGGGCCTTGGCGACGGACGAACTTATTTCGGGTGTGGATCGAAGTGCAGAATATGCAATGTGCCGATAGGTCATTGAATCGAATTAAAATTTTCTGAAAATAAATGTTCCGAATCGACATCGATTCGACCATTGATGTCACGAAAGATGAAAATCCCAAAAACGTATATACAGTCGGGTGTCCTTTATTTACCAAAGTTGGCATTTTTTTCGGTCCGTTCGCTGGAAAAAAGATTTCCAAAAAACGAAAATTCAGCGCCTAAGTAGACCATTTGAAATTGATATTGACACGTGCCCCACGGGCTCTGAAATAGCAAATCTGTGCAACTTCAGTACATGACAGCCACTGAACTGGGCATAAAACATTTCCATAACCTCTTGGCCAGTTCGCATAACTTTCGTGCTTCCTTGAGAACGTTATGTAGAAGTATCTTGTTATCCAATCGTAAAATGAATTTTTCGAACGATGGAATAAATTATTGAGCTTGTAATTATACCCTCGCCCATAAAAAAAACCAACACCCAGTAGTTAGCAAATAATTACGGCGTGACAGATAAACAAAAACATAGTTGAGTGCGTATTAAAAAGTGAATAAAGCTTGATTGAGGAATTCAAATTAATTACAATATCACGGAGGGATAAGCCACTCGTGCTGACGAAACGATGCTATCCACCTTATCCTGATGCCATGACGTTACCGTGGAAACAATTATTTACTTAATTATTTTCAAGAGTAAGATTATGAAGGGAAAACAGTTTTTTTTGTTCGTAGTCGAGGAGACAGCTTTGTCTTGCAATACCGTAAGTTTTGAACGTAAGCACACAGTTGCGTTGGAAACTCGAACGTCCAAAAACCAATAACGTGGCTGGTATTCAAGAAATTTCGAGTAGGAACCCAGGATGAGGCGAGGAAGCTTCGTTGCCGGCGAAACACTGTAGAGTGGCTTGGTTCGTACGGGCCAACGGCAAGGGGCATTGTTAACACAATGTCCATGACGTTCCGGGGGCGCGAGCCGCTGTGCCAGCAACCTGGCTACTGGCTCGCGACGCCCCACCCTCCGGTACCCGGGTAACTTTAACCAAAACTATTTATCAACCGAACGTGACAATATTAATACTCTTGTTGCCACGCTTAACCGTCCGGGTAGGTAGGCGGTAGGTTGGTAAGTATGTACGCTCGTGAAAGTACAAACTGCCCTTGCTGTATCTGCCTTGTTCGAGGCGTCATACAACGAGACTGAATCGACTCGTTTATTTGGACATCTGAATATTATTATCGTTTTTAGCTTACGTAGATTTTCTCTGTATGTGAATTAGTTTTTATTAATCCATTTATATTTATTTATATATCATCGGGTATGGATTTTTTTTAAATTGTAGATATATAGTCAAGACAGTTTTGATCTACATAATAAGAATTGGAATTCATTTATTATTGTTTCATATAGAATATTTATTTGATGAAGAATAAAACATTTATAATTATTTCATCTAAAATTATACTGATCGTTTAGATATCGTATATCTCTTACTTGTATCTGAATCAGTTTTTTATAATCGTTTTATATTTATTTGTCTATAATTGATTTTATTATATATAATTTAACGCGAACTTATTTTATATTGGAGATATTCCAGAAATGTATGGCCCATACAATATTTATCGCAGTCATTTTATATTATTAACGACTTCTGAGGATAATCGTACTTTGGACTGACTCTGCGATGTTAACATTATGCACCATCATGATCCAAAACACACGGAATCCCTCTCGGACGTGTCACGTGGATCGATAGTCGGCGAAGTCTACGAAAGTCGTTCAAAACGCGAATAAAGTTTGTCATGTACCGAACGGCGCGCGTCTTCCGGTTTCGTCTCCTCGTAGACCCTTGCGAGTCAGCGGCTAACCGCGCCTACTAATTAGTAAGTTTCCTGAAAGTCATAGAGCACTCGACATAATGTAACGAGAGTAGCTACTCACACGTGCGACGGGAGTGGCCGTGTACTCGAGTGACCGTGCGGTCGACGTACACGCGTCAAAAACGGTGTAACCGACGACTATATAGTTGTCCCAAGTGTAAAAAAGTAGTTATAATCCCACCGGCATACAATTTATGAATTAGTCAATAGATTAATAAATCAATTGATAGATCAAATTCATTCGTGTATTTTAGATCATTTATATTTGTAAAAAAAATCTTACAATAATAATCATAATGATGATATAATTATTTTTATAATATTTCAATTTGTATTAATTACCATAATAATTATCAACTCAACAATCTATTTATGAATTCTATGTAGACGGAATCCGCAACGCTGCGTATGCAAAATTTGTTCACCTTCTCCCGTTTGTCACGATGAAAACTCATTATCACGAGTACCACACGCCTCGATCGTACTATTTAACAACTTTCCGGGGAAGATTGCCTATCTACAACTATTTTACGTTCAAAACTTTCCTCAATTCTGACCTATTTCGCGCTCTCGCCGACGAAAAAAAATTACCAACAATTTTTCTTAAATGAGACCTCGAAACTTCTCCGGAACGAAAAACCAATAGTTATTGGCATCCCTGTAACGCGTCGGAGCCATAAAGTTGGAAATAAGTTGGGCAGTGCGGTTTAACCAAGGAGAATAAAAACCCGGAGATTCTCCTCGATCAAAATTTACGCGTTTAATTTTTGGAGGGCTCACATGATGCATCGCAAAGCGAACGAATTTCTTACGGAAAGAGTACAATATGCGTATCGGCACTCGAGGGAAGTGTTATTAGTCACGACGACAGTTTCTTTGGTGCGCACCATATACATAGATATACATATGTTCCGTAATATGGCGTTTGGGGGAACCCCCGTAGCTTGGCTGTCTCGTAATAGCTGTCCAAAGGAGGTGCGCGGTTCCTGCATTAGACGCTGAGCGTTTGTCGCGGTGAATGTCGTTCATTATATCGAAGGTCTCCGGCAGGAGTAGTAGGCGTAGAGCGGCGTGAATGCTTGTCAACCGGGCGTTGAGATATGAGCCATGGATTACCGTGGAAACACCCCATCCTGAGCATCGCTCTTGATGTTCCTTTTGACCCCCTCGTGTTCCAATAACCCCTTTGCTTCATCGTCAGTCTTGACATCCGTGAATGGCAAAAACTACTTCAATCGAGATACGAAATATCGCGACAAACAGCTTGACACGATGCATAGTTAATGACTGCTGAAATGGGAAAGTGAGGCAAGATATTCTAAAATGTTTCTGATTTCAAATATTGCTGACAATTATAATTTTTCTCTCGCTTTATTTTTATTCTAATTATCGAAATTGACAACAAACAGGGTCGTATATTTTAACGAGTTTATATAAAAAATTGCGAATAAGCAATCGTTGCAGCAATCACATCTAGATTGTCGCAATATAATTTACAAATTGCACTGACCGATTAGTTGGTGGCGATAATAGACTAATCGAGTGAGCTTTTACGACGGAAAGATGATATCTGTCCAGGTGAGTGAGCGTTCAAGGTAGGAGGAAAATAACCCGAGTCATCGGTAGATGTGGCATAACAACCCTCGAAGGTGAGGGGCGATGGGGATCGTTACGGGGCTGGATTGCGGGGCAGTTGAAAGGAAAGCTTTCCATCAAGCAAATTGCGAACAGCATTTGCAAGCTATTTCGGTGCTAAACAGCCGAGTGATAGATGTTACCTCGGGCGCCGCATGTCATTTGCACGTTACTTTATCCGACAGCCCTTCTCGCCGTTGCTCGCATCGCGTTTTTTTTTCTTTCTCCAAATACGTCACGAATGTCTCCGAAGGCATACGTAAATTTAATACTAATCCTCAACGCGTATCAGATATGTATGGAAAGCTGCACATTGAGGGGCACATTGTCAGGTCAATGTTGTTAAAATGACAAATTTAGCTCTATGGTCCGTTGATGGAAATCCATATCTTTTTTCGTTGGCAAAATGAAAAATCTCACGTCAGTGGATTTCGACATTTCGATAACTTTGAAGTGTATCGCCACATCATTTTTTTGAAAGATGCACCGTTTCTCTAACGATTATTATTATTCAGTTAATTTAGATCATTTCAACATAACTAGAATATCGGAGAGTCGAAGCAGAGCCTGATTGATTGTCATGATATCGTAAAGGTTATGGGGGTTGTTTTACGTCGATTTTTGGGGGAGGGTGGCGCCCCCGGGACTATCCGATATTCTAATTATTTAGAAATCATTTAAATAAATTGGATAACAATCGTCTGAGAAACGCTGTAGACGTGGCTCTAGATGCCCTATGAATGTACAATATATTTTTTTCGTGGAAGTAGGGTTCTTACGCGTTGATTTCATATGGTATTGGATTTTTCCTGGAAAAATCAATGGCCCTGCCCAAATAATCATCGAAAAATACAAATATTACCGGTATTTCGTACGAAAAAATTCAAATCGAATCAGCGCGTGACAAGAATTGGACTAGAAAGTTCAAATAAGTCTGAAAATTTCCTCATTTTTTTTCGAATCCATTGAAACCTGGTCGCAAACAAAATTTGAAAATGACACGAACAAGAACCCAACTAATGTCCACGTTGAACCCCGCGAGGCCCGTGAATCTCGGTGCATTGGAAAAGTTATTCTTCGAGAGGTGCATATTAATTCCGCGGTGGGGCCGCGATAGACGCTTCTTGAATACGAGCGGTGCGGCGATAGAAGCGTCAGAAGCAACGGCACAAGGGGCAATATACCTCGGAGCCAAAATCGTCTCGAGTCACGGAAATGTATAAACTTTGGTAACAGCGTGGTCGTATACAGCGGTGCAATCGTCGTGTAGAACTAAATGGTACCGCGAGTCGAGCAGAAATTCAAGTAGAAGAGGTAGAAGCGCGTGGCGGCCCGAGACCTAGGGGATGAAGAAGAGGTCGGATTGGGAGGAGGGATGTAGAAAGGAGGCAGCTATAATAGAAACTAGGACAGTAGCGTTTAGAAATGGCTCCCGTAATCGGACCGGATAATTAAAAGCCACGTTAGCATTGTATTACGTTGCATTACGCGGACTAGAGTCGTTCCACTTATATATCCAAACGTCTGTGCAATGCATCGGGCTAACCGCCGCGTAATACGGGGTCGTGGGACTGAAGTAGCAAACTGATATCCGTGAAACTTTATTCTAATCTTGCATAATTGTTAATTGTCGTTCCGTCATACTTCAGCGAAATTTGGTTTACAGGATTCTCGGTCTCACCAAGTCTGGTCGTTCTTACATCACGAGTATCATCTAAACTTAGACCATTCTCGTCATACTATTGTTACGAATTTTCTTACATCGCGAGTATTATCTGAATTTAGACCATTCTTGCTTTTTTATTATTAGAAATTTTCTTAATTCTGGTTCTCAATTGACATGCTATCAGTATGGATGAAATATCATGTGTCAGGATAATATGTTCATGAACATATTTATTGTCAAATGTTGAACACGTGAAATATAGAAACACAATGCAGACATAATTTAATCGCAGCGTTTTTTCTCAAAGTAAATTACTGTATTTGAAGAATAATTAGAATACCATTGAAATTATTAATGTCTTGCCACGGGAATAATAATTGAATTTATATGAATTTGATATAGTTGGAGGTGCTGCGAAACGAGCGGGGACCGAACAAAATCGTCAATTCATATTAGCGTGATATATTTACTCTATATAAACAAGGAAGTATACTATCGCGTGCTTAACCTATGCGATAGCTCTCGATTCAACGATAAACTTCCTTTTCACTTGTTTGATTATAAAAGTTCTACCTCTCGTAGATATTCAAGACGAAGTATAACATCATCTCGAGCTCCTCTTTCAGAGCTTCAGGTGGTAAAAAATATAGATAAAAAACTTAATTAAAAGAAAAATTCTTCTCGCCTCTGAATGCAAATAATAATCCTCAAAAAATAAAAAAAAATCTCATAATTTTCTGTTCCAGGTGAGTACTACGAAACGTTATAGATCAATAACAGTCAAAGTGACGACCGTGAAAATCTCGAATTTCTCTCGTGGAGTCTGGTAAGTTTTAATTTAATTCTCGCAATTCGTTATCCAAACACGTCGTAAAGTTGGACAGACGGAAAAAACTTCCGAAGTTAACGAAATCGGACTATATTACGAGCGTTGCAGTCGAGCAGCGGAATATCCTCCAGACGTTCGTCGGTGGCTGACATGCGACCGTATAGGGGCGCAGCGAGGGTTAACGAGACACCCAGAGAGGGTTTACGAGAATGTTGAGAAAACACAGACGTATCTACCCTGCACGGGGCTCTGTAAAAGATCGCGAGAAGGTGGTTGTCAACCAGTCTGCGTTTTTGTCTTCTTACCTTATAACGCGACTTTCGTCGTGCTACCCTAACTCTTGCTCGTTCGACAATTATGTATTTATTATAATAACTATAGATGATTTATTGTATTTTTCTCAGACTCGATGCAAGTCTCACTTCGATCAGGGTCAAAATAACCATTCTCGGCTGAATACAATTACTACGAAACAATGATAACAAGTATATAACAATCATATTAATATATTAACATATCACTATCATATCAATCAACAATTCTTCTATCGCGCATACCCGAACGCATATTAATTAAACTAAAAATCTGTATGTTCGGTGATGTTTGGAACGTTATCATATTGTCTCGTCGAATTCGGATTAAGTTCATTGAAGACTTAACAGTTTCGGGACAAATCCTCGGGGATGTCCTTTCTGACAGAATTAATCGGCAATCCTTCTCTTCTCAGAACCTAGAGCGTCGTCGGGAACGCCAACGGTGGAATTTTGTAGGATCAGCCGTAAATCTAGATCGCAATCGGGGATTCGTTTCGTCGACCGCGGTTTCGACATCCAATACGTCTGCGTTAGTTCTTCCTCTCTCTCTCTCTCTCTGTCCTTCCGCCATCCGTTTCTTCCACTTCCGTGCCCGGTTGCTCTCGCCACTGTCGTCTCCAATGTTGGCGACTGCGGCGACTCTCGGGCCGATAACGCGTAATCGAATTAACGTTCGCGTTATACCGTGCAAATTATACGACCCGCCAGAATCTCATTCCCGTAGGCCAGTCTCTTCCGTCACCTCGAAGACCCATCGATTTTTTTTTTCGTGATAGTCAGTAGTAGCTAGGTCTCGCACCCCTGAAGAAATTACCTTTATAGTTCGACCTCACGGTTTTGCCCATTCCTAAAAAATAAACATCGACTTATATGACAAACGTTTATGACGGCGGAGAATGGACCCGTAATATCAAGACTGTTTGGAAAAATACAGTCGATGACGTTTCGTGGACGATCAGCGTTGGTTCCCAGCACCGTCAGTGGTGGGGGGGCGGGGGGGGGGGGGCAGAGGTGTTTCGTCATCACTGACGTCGTCTACGTTAGCAATGCACGGGGATGGCTGCAGCAGTAGCAGCAGCAACATCGATTTTTCACCCCAGACCGTGTCGTCGAGGCGCGGGTCTTGTCGACTTTCTCCCTCCACCTCCGTCGTTGCGAGCGAAAGTGGGATAGCAAGATCGACAGACAGAAAAGTCAGAGAGCGAAAGCCAACGAGAGGACGTTGCATATACGCAAAGTCATCCGAGTCATTGACATCCACTGGTGTCGCGCGACGACGGAGGCGGACGACATCAAGTGTGCGCGGGGCGCGAGACTGCTCCCGGCGAGGGGAGTGAACTCGCGTGCACATGCACGGAGCTTCAACTGCAGCGCGACGCAACCACCAACATCACCGTCACAATCATCACCAACACTAACGACTCGGGCAACCCTCAGAAACGTGCGAATGCACATTGAGTCGACGTTGTATGCGCGGGGGCCACATCATCATAGCACCAGTGTGTGGCGTATGAGAAGCTGCGTTGTACACGAATGCAACGAAATCTACGTTAATGCAGAGCTTGCGCGTGTACGGGTGTGTGTCGGTGTGTGCATGTGCATACGCTGCAAGAGTTCGCGCGACGTCTACCCGGTACCCGCCCCTTTCCGTGAACCCATTCTGTCCCGTCGACACATCGATGACTCGAACTTCGGGCTACACACCGCGTTTCTTCGCTCCCTTCTCGAAAGAAATGACGCCGTTTCACTCAGACTCCATCAAGTTTTACCGCTCGACGATTTACATGGGAATCGTATGTGCACCGACAAATTTTCATTCGGATAAGTCGGTAAAATCTTGAGAGCCAACTCGATATATTTAACCAAGTCGCATGATCTACACCGGGACCGTCCCTGCAAAAGCGATTAGACTTTTACGAATAGGATTTATTGCTTACTTTTGATGGAAGGAAACAATGAGAGTTCGTTGATTGTAAAATGTTTCCTTTGATCCGATGGGTAACCGATCAACGTTCCGACGGTGTAAAATTTTGGAAAACCAGTGTTTGACCGCCAATATATCGACCGAGCACGGTACTGATGAGTTATGAGTCGGCAATGTTCCGAAACGGTATTACATCGACGGGGCAAGGCGCCGAATGCCGATGTTTAGGACGACCAATATACCAAAAACGTACATACAGATATGCTTGCGTTATTCCCTCGAAAACCAGGTTGACAATACTTCTACTTATTCTCTATTGAAGACGCCGAAGTGACGACTGTAAAAGTTTTGACCTTCTTATTGTTGGCTTTTGGAATTTTTATTCGTCGAGACAAAACTTTCACAGGCGCCATTCGGGCGTCTGGAATCGTACGAGCCACCTGACGTCAAGAGTGAGTTGAAGAATTGTTAGACCGGGCTCTCGAGCGAAATACGCAACCATACCTATATATACGTTTTCTGAATGTTGTTCGTTCGAAACATTAGCGTTTCAGCCTTGCCCGGTCGATATAATGCCGTTTCGGACATTTGCGGTCGAAACATTGGATTCTGGAAATTTTGAACATACGGAACTTCGATCCGCATCCGACTAGATATATTTATAATTGTCGTGTTATTTTTCCATTATTTTCCAACGTCTAACTAGTATCAGACGCGAAATTTCAACACCGTGTTACAGGTGCTTTGGCCGCCCGAAGGATGAACGGCAGCTGTTTGTGGACAGGTCGAAAGTGTCCGTTACGGGTCGAAAGAGCGATCAGTCGAAGGGGATACGGTTATCGGGGTAGCGAACTGTGGGCCCCGACAAGAACGAAAGTCACTGTGCGCTTATACTTCGGCGCTTATCTATCTTACTTTCTGAGTGTATGTGTGTGTGCGCGCGCGGTAGCAGCGGTCGTGCGAATTAGACGCATCACTGGAAATTTACGTTGCATCACCCGCGGCGCAATAGTTGCAGTATCGTATTATGATGCATATGTATATATTTCATGCAAGCTCGTCGAATAACCCGGACGTTTTCCACCTCTCGAGTCTCCTGTGCGCTCCGCGCTAGGCGGATATAGATTTTGTCTGGGATTATTAGATGTTCGGTTGCCTTCCGATAATTACTCCTCGAATTTCCGTTTTACCCGCGACTCCGCCCAGGTTCCAGCGATAATCGATAAACCCGGGAGCGAGAATTGCACCGCCCGGTAGCGGTAGCACCCCTCGTCCGTAGCCTGGTTTTGAGCCATCGAATCTTGATGTCCATCGAGAGATGGCTTACTCTTGCTATTGTTGTTGTTGTTGTTGCATCAAAATTTCATTGTAAAACTAACAAAATTGTTGCAATGTTGATCTCCGAAATTTGATCCGAAAAATAAGAAATTATTCTCACTCGGAATACGGTACTACGGTCTAAATCTAAAAATTTGTCTTTCAGGTCGCAAAGTCAAAGGACTTAAAAATATTCCATGCTGACTGCAACTGTTCTTTTTTTTGTTATTATTATTGTAGAAATAAAAATAATAAAATATGCAAGACAAATGTTCACATTTAGAACATTGTAACGCATTCCGGGTCATACCAATAACAGTA